>VWZW01007698.1:185359-210027 GCA_013397115.1 Edolisoma coerulescens | reverse complement strand
CCCATTCACAGCGTTCACTTTGTTCTCGTGGAAGTTAAAAAACTCGCCGGGTCCGGCCCCGCTGCCCAGCAGCCCGGGAGGAGCCACCGCCACCGCCCGGGTGCCGCCGGAGGAAGAGGAGGAGCCGCCGCCTCCGCCGCCGCTGCACGATCCCGAGGAAGAGAAGCCGGGGCTCTCGGTGCCGGACTCCACCGACGAGCAGGAGGACGAGGAAGACACGGAAGGCGACTTCTGCAGCCGCCGCCCTCCCTCGCCGCCGCCGTTCACCGCCGCGGGGCCGGCGGAGACAGCGGGCACTAGTCCGGTCAGCAGGGCCGGCGGGGAAGGCGAGGGCGAAGGAGGCGAGGAAGAGGNAGGAGCAGCAGGCGCCGGGAGCCCCGAGCCGCACGCAGCCGTGCCCGCGGGGCGGAGAGGCGGCAGAGTCCAGCGCCGGGGAGTTGAGGCAGAGGTAGTGCGGGAAGCTGGCGCCGCCCCGGCCCCCCACGCCCTGCGAGGTCTCCCAGATCTGCATCCACAGCGCATTCGCGGGTCCTTTCTGCTCAGGCTGGATCCAGGCCACGCGGGGATCCATCCACGCCCGCCCGCCGCCGCCGCCGCCGTCCCTCACTGCCCGGCCAGAGCTCCGCGCCGCCGCCCGCTCCCTCGCTCGCTCGGCCCGGCAGCAGCGCTAGGAGCGGCCCGGCAGCAGCGGCATGCGTCGCGGGGAGGAGGGAGCGAGGGAGGGCGGCAGGGCGGCCGGAGGCAGAGCCGGGCGAGGCGAGCGCGGCTCGGGAGGAAGCGGAGGCGGCTCAAACTGTACCCGGCGCTGCCCGGAGCGCTCCGCTCGCCGTTCCAATGTGGCGTGTCCCCCTCGCCAGGGCCAGAACCGGACTGCGCATGTCCCTCAGATTTTAAACCTTCACCGGAGACGGCCGCCCTGGCAACCGCACATGCGCGAGAAGCGGGAGGGAGAAGGGAGCTGGGAATGCTCCCCCGCCCCGGCGCTCTCCCGCCTGCGCCGGCGCGGAGCGGGCCGGCCGTGCCTCACCCCCGGCGGCGGGCGGGGGGAGCCGGGGCGCGGCGTCGGCAGCTCCGTGACTCCCGGAGTCACAGAATGAGTCAAGATGGAAGGGACCACAGTGGTCCAGCCTCCCTGCTCAATCAGAGTCATCCTAGAGCACGTGGCACGCGATTGCATCCAGACAGTTCTTGAATATCTCTAGTGAGGGAGACTCGACAACCTCTCTGGGCAACCTGTTCCAGTGTGTGGTCACTCCCACAGAAAAGAAGCTCTTCCTCGTGTTTAGGTGGAACTTCCTTTGCATGAATTGCTGCCCTTTGCTTCTTGTCCTATTGCTTGACATCACTGAGAAGAGCCTGGTTCCATCCTCTGGACACCTTTCCTTCAGATACTTACAGACACCGATGAGGTTCTCTCTCACTTGTCTTCCCTTAATCTCCGTGAGCGGCTGGCGCAGCCGCCGCCCTGCGCCTCTTGGTTTCTCACAAACACTGCATTGTCTGACCCTTCCATGCCACAGTTCATCTCTTTGGAGAAGGGTAGCCCAGTTCCCACAAAAATAAAAAAGTGGATTTTGAGGATTAATTCAGAGAAGAAGCAAGTGCAGGCAGACCTCCTCTGGGGAGGCTGAGCGGCAGAGTGTGGGGCTGAGCAGGGCCACTGACTCCCTGGGGGAAAGGGGAGGCCCGGCTGATGCATCCAGGCAGCACCATGCAGTTCATAACCAAGGGAAGGCTTTCCTTGGATTGATAGTGCCAAGACAGCACCAAAAAGCACGTTTCCACTGTGTACTTCAGTTTTTATTGGGCTTGAGTCTCAGGGAGACAGTGCTCATTCCAAGGGGTGCCTAATGGATGGGTTTCGCATGCAGTGATCACTAAGTAAAATGCATGCTGCTATTGGAATGGGATCAGACACAGACGCACCGTGATCTAAAGACGGGCTTTAACAGCCAGCCTCCCAGAATCATGTCCATGATGGTTCTCTTTCTAATCCAGTGATTTGGCCTTTTCCTTGAGCAGCTTCAGCATGCAAATGGATAAAGTGTCCTCTCCTGAGGTACCCCCAGAAACTCCAGCAGTCCAGGACTCCCCAGACTGTTCAATAGAGCCCTTAACCTGACTGCAGAGCAGCACAGAGAAGAGTTGTACGTGCATAAAGACAAATACTATCAGGGAATCCTAGTTAGAACAGCCCTCCAATGCAGTTGTGTGGTGTATCTTGAATGATCTAGCTGCCGCAGAAGGTGAGAAAAGGAGAGGTCCCACTCTCCATAATCCTACTAATTCATTTCCCTGCTGCCTTGCACAATCCCTGATATTGATCAGTGAACCAATTTAACTTGTTAATTTAGAGAAGAGACTGCACTTGGAAGAAAAGTAATAGTTTTCAGCAGTTCATTTTGAATTAGCTTACTTTGTGATCAGAGCTGGCGCTAAGGAGGGGGGGTGGACAGAGCATGAGAGAACAAGACTGTCATTTGTTAGCGGAGGGCAGTTATGTTTGATGCAGTTGTATTCTCTATACCCTTAGACTTCAGAGCGAGGGAAACTGACATGAGGGTGACAGCCTAATGTTTATTACCGGAAGTCATTTAGAAAAAGCAGGTCATTAATTTGTTTTTGTTAAGGAATAAGCCCGTTTTCAAGACTAACAGCTGAAGTACGCATAAAAGGACACAATAAAGTAACCAAAACCAAACCACATGAAAGAGCTATTAATTACGTCTCATATAAAAGTATGTTCACCACAATTTCTTACATGGTCAATGAAGTATTAAGATCTTCAGCAGACATTTCAGCTTGAGTTATTGATAGCAGTCCTTGGTTTTATGGTTCATCTTCCAAAGCATTTTGGATTGTTTTGGTTGGGTTTTTACTGAACTTGAAAGAAGACAAATAAACAGGCCCCTCAACTCTGTTCTTTTTATATGAATGCCATAAGAAATAAACCAGAGAATTACACTGTCTCTTTCTTCTTTTAGCCCTGAATACTTTGCATTCTTGCTTCTATGATGGCCTGGGTACAGGAAGGAGAAGTGAGGATAGACAGTATTTCTGCAAGCCTAGCTGCTGTGGTATGCTAAGGGTTGGAAGAGTTACTTTGTAGATTGACTGTGAAGTACTGAGAAGGCTGAGGCAGCTACAGACCCCACGTCTCAACCCTTTTAGTTCCGTGTTTTGACTTTTCATGCATCCAGTAAAGATCATATCTTCAACCTGCTGAGTTAAAACTCTTAAAATAAAGGAATACTGATCAGTGTTTTCATAGGATTATAGAATCACAGAGTGGTTTGTATTGGAAGGAACCTTAAAGATCACTTAGTTCCAACCCTCCTGCCATAGACAGGGACGCCTTCCACTAGACCAGGTTGCTCGAAGAGGTGGAGGGGGAAACCAAAGAGACACAATGGCCAATCTTATGGAGACCTTTCCAAGCTCAGCAGTTTCATGATCTGTTTTCTTTATTTCCTTCTCTGCCCTGCTGCCATCTTTTAAAAGTCAGCACTTTCAAGAGGGCCTGATTTCCCACTTTGCTAAAATTAACTTCATTTTGGCATCTAAGTGGTAGAGACCACTGCCTTGTAAGAGGCAATAACTCAAAAGCAGCTTTTGAATGAGGAGACACTCTCACCAACCCCAAGCCTGTCTTGGAAGAGGCTAGGCAGTTTCCTGAAGTAGCCACAGAGAGAGTTGTGTCTCACTGGCTTAAGCTGTGTTAGGCAGAATTTCTGAAGTTAAAATAGTGCTTTGTCAGTTCTTTGTATGGGTTCAAGGCAGCAAATACCATGTAAGTGTAATAGAGAGCATGGGATGGATGGGTGGCACAATGTGCTTGAAGGTCCACATTTCAAGGACTTGGAGAAGAAGGAAATCTCTGAGAAACCTATAAGCAATGGTTTGATAATACACCAATTAATTTATCTGTCTCATGATGATTTGTCAAAGCTTGTGGCACATCACTGAAATATCTCTGCAGAAAAGGAGGTATTACATGTTTCCTACATAAGTGTGTGCAATATGAAGAAATAATACCCAATGGTCTGTTGTGGCATGAGGACAAGGAAAATTATCATCTTCTAACATCAGGTTTTACTCTCCTCTGTTTCTAGCCTCTCTAGTGAGAAATCTAAATAAAGCGTGTTTCTAATCTTGTCTCCTTAAAGTGAGAATTTCCCTCTAAAAGTAGCAAGTGAGAACTTCCTTTGCAAGGATTAATATTTTAAAAAGTCTGGTTGATTTTAATTCCACTGTCCTTTACTGAATGAAACTCCATAGTGAAGGTAAGATTCTCAGAATGTTTGAAAGTCCAATACAGTTTGGATCATGAGAAAAATTTATTTTCAATAAAGCTTCCTTCCCACTGTTGAATTTGTGAGGATGCAGGTAATGAAAAGTCTCCCCCTATACTTGGCACTGGTGAGGCTGCACCTTGAATCCTGTGTCCAATTCTGAGCCACTCAGGTCAGGAAGGACATTGAGGTGCTGGAGCGAGTCCAGAAAAGGGCAGCAAAACTGATTAAGGGTCTTGAGCATGAATTCCGTGAGGAATGGCTGAGGGAGCTGAGATTGTTTAGCCTGGAGAAAAGGAGGCTCAGTGGTGCCCTTATCACTCCCTACAGCTGCCTGAAAGGAGGGTGTAGCCAGGTGGGGTTGGTCTCTTCTCCCAGACAACCAGCAACAGGATGAGAAGATACAGCCACAAGCTACACCAGAGGAGGTTTAGGTTGGGCATTAGGAGGAATTACTTCACAGAAGGGATAATTAGACATTTGAGTGGGCTGCCCAGGGAAGTGGTAGAGTTGCCATCCCTAAAGGTGTTTAAGGAAAGACTGGATGTGGCATTTGGATTTTGACCCATATGGCCTTGATTCTGGCCACCCACAATCACACTGCAAGCCTCTGGTGGATCACCTCCTTCATGCTCACCAGCTCTGCTCTCCTTTGTAGCCTTTGTGGCCCATAGCCATTCACTTAAGAGCTGCACTCAATGACCTTTGAGGGTCCCTTCCAACTCAGAATATTCTGTGGTTCTGTGGTGGGATGGATGGAGAAGGCAAAGAGAGTAGTGCTCAGCAGTATATCTGACCAGACTTGTACCTGATGAAGATGGGAAGAGGAAAGAACTGAACAAATCAAGGTCTCAAGCTGGATGGGGGTGTGAGAGAAAGGCTGTCCCGCCAAAGGAGGTGCATGTCTAACAAGTGACCTTCAGAGTGTGCTAGTCACCAGGAGATAGGGTTGGGGAGGAGGTAACAGGGAAACAGTTTCCTTAGCTGCTCTACCATCACTTTTTTTTCTCAGTAAATACGTTCCTGAATGAGAGAGTTGAGATACAATTTTCATGTCTCAAATGTAGCTGATCACAATAGGGAGACAAGGAGAAATCCAGAACACAAGTTTCTGGTTCTTATGAGGTATGACTTCGGGCATTCTTTTAATCTGTCATCTGGAAATATAGGCTTTTACCTTCTTCAGAATGGCTTGTGTCTCCTGTTAAAGAAGGCCTGGCATGAGTAACCGTGAACAAGCTTAAATCATGTTATATTTTCTCCCTTAAATTTTCTACTTGGCTCAGTCCTTCCTCTCATCAAGGGTCTATGTCCTCTTCTGATGAGCAGTAAGCATCAGCCAAGTTTAGGTTGTTGAGGCATATTCAGAGCCAATTAAAGTACAGAGCCTGAAACAGCTGTCAACCACCAGCCATCTCCTCTTCCCACCCTGTCTTTCTTGATCTTACAATGATTGCCAGCCCTGTGTCAGAGAAGCTGAACACATGATAAATCAGCAGCTGAACAGCTGCAGCTTCCATCCAGGCATGTTCATGCACATGAAAATACTTTTCTAGCTGCCTACATAAAATAGCTGTGTGGTAAATGGAGAAAGCATGGGAGGCGGTTCACAAGCCATTCCGTTCTGTTTGCATGCAGGGTGGCATCATAGTGGGAGAGGGTGCACAGACAGCCGGGTGTGATTCCTGCCTCACACTGCTGGATGTGTGTCAACGCTTCTGGTGGGAGCTCTGCCTTGGAGACCTTTCATCACTGTGTGCATGGTATGGATGAGCAGCACTACAACAGGAGCAAGGTAAGGGTACCACCTTGACATTCCCACGTTCTATTTCCATTGCTGTATTTGGGACTCTGATAAGAATTACTTTCAACAGTCTGCTTTATTATGAATGTTTATCTTAGCTTATTAGACAGAAATTAAATACTTAACACAGCATATTTTTACAGTATTCAGTGACATATTTAATTATTCTTTATCAAGGATGTTCTATGAAAGTTCTAAAGTTGTTCTTGTGTTCTATTTTGTTTCTTTTTATCATTTAGAGAAGGTTTGGGAGCATACAGGTTTTGGAAGGTTTGTTTTTTAACTCGGGGATTAGGAATTCTGCCTTTGAGATTTGTCACTTTTCATAAGAGAGGATATTCTGCCAGCAGTAACACTTAATTGAAGACAAATCTTACAGACTTTCTTTCTTCAAAGCTTTATTTAGAGATGAAATTAAATTGTGATAACAAGCACAAAGAGGGTTTTAAGAATAATTTTAGCTGTAGAAGATACTCTATGAGAGAGATGATAAACAAATGAAGTTTATGTTAAATATCTATAAAGCTTTTGAAATATTTTTCTAAGTGGGATCTGAAGAGTTGTCTGAAATCAGATGCTCTGTCTTCCTGTCCTGATTAACACAGAGCCCTGCAAAGAGTTGCTTGTGTCAGAAAGGTCGCTTGCCTTTGAATGACAGGTTGAGAGAACATATTAAGGAGACTCTCATGAACGTTCATAGGAGTGAACTGGTCAGGATTGCTCCCTTATTTGTGTTTGCAGTCTAGGAGGTCCCAGGATCATCTTTAAGTTGTCACTCTGCAGGCTGCTGAGGAGGGCAGCTGAGGGCATGCAGAATGTGTTGTGTGAATCCTGGCAGAGGGGAGGGCACTACCACTAATTTGGAAGGAAAGATCTGGCTAGACTGTCTTCCAGGAGAAGAATCTATAAGTAATGCATTGTTCCTCCTAGGAACAATATTAGAATAAGAATGCTTTCTTCATAACTGCTGAGTGTAAGCTTTCTGCTGTGGAGAGCAAGAGGGGACAAGCTGTGAGAAAGCTGATGTACAAGTAGCTTAGTGAGAATGTGCCCTGGAGCCCTGGTCTGCCATGTTAACATGGCATCAGACAGGGCACCAGCTGCTTCTGCACTAAACCTGGAAGGATCATTTATGCATAGCAGAACGACTGTGGTTAGAATTAAAGTTACGTCAGGTGTCAGCAAAAACTATCTTTGTGGAAGATGTGGCTCACTTTTATTAGATTCCATGCTAGATCAAAGCCGTATTTGATCTTGTACAGATTTCTAGAAGATAATTTATCTTGCGTGGTCAACTGGCTAAATATTTATCATTGGTTCATCCTGCCCACTGGTCCTCATCTATAGGTAGCACAGGCACATACCTGCACGCATTCTCTCTTTAAATAGAAACTGCTCTATTTCAATGCACCTCTCTCTCCTTAAATATATCTGTGTCCTGCATCTCCACCTTCAAAGCTATTATTTTTAACTGTTCTTGGGCCACAACTAAATCACTTGGACGTCTCAGGGAGGAGATTTCCAGAAGAGAAGCAGCTTGATGCCAATATAAAGTGCTGACCTGTGCCGTATTTGCATTGGGCCATGGATAAGTTAGCAGAGAAGTACTGAAGATCAAAGGAGGGCTAGATTTTTTGGCAGGGTTTTTAGCTAAAGTTGATGTGCAGCAGCTGTAGGATAGATTAGATAGGGACTGATAAGAAAGAATAATATGGTTTAGCTGGTCCTTTAGAATGAGGATAGGAACAAAGATAGGAAAAGCATGCCTTGGTAAGAGAACACAGCTGACAATTTCATTTGATGTAGAGAAAGACCTGGACTAGGAATAAGGGGAGCAAAAGAGGTGGAGTGGACAGATGTGGGTGTTGGCCAGGGGGACAGGAAAACTGTCAGAGTGAAGGCTCATCAGTCAGCACACACATGTCCATTTGCTCTTTGAAGGATCTAAATTCAAGGCCAGGAACCAGAAGAGTATTCAGACACCTCTCCCCCAGACTCTTTACCAGCACTTCAACTTTCTTGCACCAAATCCTCCTATGGTTCCTATCCTGTGGTTCAATACTGGAACCATATAGCACTTTACAATTTTCTCTGCCTTCCCTGAGAAATAAAAAACAGCCTTACCATCAGTTCTTTCCAGTGCATGGACAGATTGAGGACAGACATCAGCTGGGACTTCTCCAGGATTTCTTCAGTTTGTCAGTACCATTTCACCTTGGTATCTTGCACACATGCAGTCCAACAGACATGCCTTTGGGATCCTGAAGGCTGTAGGTGAACAAAACATGCCTGGGCATTCCAACCCCACCTTGTGATGGCAGTGCCAGTATCTGCTGCCTCTGGGTATCAGCAGTGAATCATAGACTTGTTTAGGTTGGAAAAGACCTGGTAGAACCTCAAGTCCGACCTTTAACCCAGCACTGCCAGGTCCACCACTAAACTGTGTCCCTAATTGCCACATCTACACATCTTTTAAATACTTCTAGTATCCCTTCAGGGAATCAACCCTTGGTGACTCCACCACTTCCCCAGGCAGTCTGTGCCAATGCTTGATAACCCTTTCAGTGAAGAAATTTTTCCCAATAGCCAATTTAAACCCCCTCTGGTGCAGATTGAAGCCATTTCCTCTTGTCCTTGAACTTGTTACCTGGGAGAAGAGACCAACTCCCACCTGGCTACACCCTCTTTTCAGGGAGTTTTAGAGAGTGGTAAGACTCCCCCCTGAGCCTCCTTTTCTTCAGGCTAAACAATTCCAGCTCCCTCAGATGCTCCTCATCACACTTGTGCTCCAAACCCTTCCCCAGCTCCATTGCCCTTCTCTGGACCTGCTTCAGCATCTCAATGTCCTTCTTGTAGTGAGGGGCCTAGAAATGAACACAGGATTTGGGTACTCACCAGTGCCAAGTACAGGGGGACCATCACTGCCATAATGCTGCTGGCCACACCATTGCTTATACAGGCCAGGATGCCATTGGGCATCATCCAGATGACCATCTCAGCCACCTGGGCACACACTGGCTCATGTTCAGCTGGCTGTTAACCAGCACCCCCAGAGCCTTTTCCAATGGAAAGCTTTCCAGCCACTCTTCCCCCGGTCTCTAGTGCTGCAGGGGGTTGTTGTGATCCAAGGGCAGAGCCCAGCACAGAGAACATGGTAGTTACCTGCAATGGCAGTTTCCAATCCATGGCCATGCAAACTGAGTTAAGAAGTCTGTTCATAATATCAGTTTCTAATCTCAGCAAGCATGGGCTTCACAGTAAGTCTATGCCTCTGAGCTCCAGGGCCCATGATCTCTATGGACATGCAGGTAACATTGAAGAAACAGCATTCATTTATTGTGGTGAGAGCAGAAAAGGAATGAGGAAGGAGGAGTGAAATTGAAATTGAAACAGATTCTGAAATTGAATTTGAAACAGAATCTGAAATTGAAATTGAAACAGATGCTGAAATTTCAGCATTGAAACAGATTAGGATTTCTGATTGCCTGTGGTTACTGTGCTTAGGTTAAGATAGCAGAATATTTGTTGCTCCCTTAAGGCAGGTCATGGGCCGGAGCAAGGAGAGGCTGCCATTCCTGCTGCCGTGTGCCATGCTGAAGCTCCCATGTAGCTCTGTGATGGGGCAGCTTTACTTTTTCCAACGCCTCAAATTCACCACTGGCTCAAAGCATCCAGAAGCCTGGAAGCAGCTCCAGGTTCCTGCAGTGAGGTTTCACAGGCTGGTGATCCTCTCCACTGAGTCCTGATGTCCAGGCAGTTCACTGATGATTCTCATGCTTCTTAGCTGAGTGAGAGGTCTGACAGCCCTGCAGCTGGGAGCCTACCTTGGAATAGTCTGGCCTCCAGTACTACAGCTCAAATTGAAGATCTTTGCCATGGTTGCTGACAGATGACACTTGCAATGGGATAGGCTTTATTTGCAGAGTCTCTGGCAGAGCTCATGATGTGGTATGGACTGATGCCATCAAACAGATAGATTATTCATTCTGCTCACAGAAACACAAAAGTTCAGCTGTCTTTTTCTTTTAATATGGTAGCAAGGACGCATGGACCTCCTTCTCATTGGAAACAAGTTAATTTGGACACAAGACAGATGTGCTTGTGGCTCCACGCCTGCCTGTTGGGACCTGGAAGGCCTCTTTTCATCATCAGGCTGTAGCTGTTTTCTCATTCAGAGCTGCCTGGTGAAGTTCGTCCAGCTGGTTTCTCACGAGGTGGTGACAGACATGGTCCACGAGACTTATTTTGTTGGATGGAAACAATCTCTTGAGCATGTACTCAGTAGGTGACAGTAATTAACACAATGTAAACACCAGTCTTTTTAGGATGATGCAGGATTCTCAGAACCTGGTTGAGCCATGTGGCTACCAGTGCAGGAAGTTAAGATCGGTACTGCCAACAAGTATTGCATGGGAGAAACAAAATGCATTGAATGAATCTCTTTTGCAATTTCTGCATCTTATTTGCTCAGTTCATGTACCATCAGTTAATCAGTCTGGCCATACAGACAACTCCACAGACGTGATTCTGAGCATGAAGCCATGCCACTGCCCTTTCCAACTGCACACCACATCACTTAGTGGTTGAAAAGTGCTTCTCTGACAACTTTGTTGCCATTCTATTTTAAATGCTTCTGTTGATTCCTTCCCTTGTTGATGGTGTAGGTCATACTGTCCAGGGGTGATCCTTTCTGAGAGTAGTGTTCTCGCAGGGTGCTGTGTCAGGGACTCAGCCAATTCTCACATGATACAGTCATTCTCCTTCAGCTCCTTGTTTGTGTAGATTGATCAGTCCCTGTGCCCTCTAGTGGGGACCCTCTCTTGATCCTTCTCTTCCATAACTTACCTATGAGAACCATACATAGTATTGGTCTACACCCCACACTACCCAGTGGGATGCTTCAGGAATAAACATTGGATAAATCTGTGGCTGACTCTTGGCTGTGAAGTGCAGACCCCTTCAGAGTCCTCTCTTGAACCGGATCTGTTAGGAGTGGACAGGAGAACATACAAAGATCTGTCCTGAGGATGTGGAAGCTTTTTCACTTTTTTCACCTTTTGCCCTGTATTTCTTCCTGCTGTTTTCTGCTTTCAGTAGCCTTGAGACAAGTGAAATCCTTTCCCTGCCCTGAGTGTGGTATGTTTCTTGTTGAGGACATGTTAACCATACACTACTTGGCTTTGCCATAAGGATTCTATTGCCTGATGCTGGCCTGGAAACCATCTGTTACTACTAGCAATGGCTCTGGCATAGGGTTGGGAGACAGGGTGGAAGTGGTTTGACCTTGATCGTGCCATTTATAGGATAGACAGCTCTGCCTCAGCTTTCTGCACAGCTGTGAAGAACAATTTCTTGACGTTTTTACTGCATGGTGTAATTCTTCACTGGGCCTGATTCAAACTCTCTCATTCAGTTTGAACTCTCTCACTTGGGCCACATGGAAGCCGGCAAGAGTTACGGACCAAATGTTTTGATCTCACAGAAATTACATCTGCAGTTACCCACAAGGAAGAAGAAACGGTCTGTGATGTCTCAGGGCAGATCTCATCTATCACCCTGGAAAGTTTCAAACTGGATCTGCTAGACCAAAATATTTACAGTTTACATTAGGAAAGATAAAACCTTTTCTAGATCAAGTAGAACTCTGGCTGAATGCCCAGCCTTGCTGCCAAACAGCTGGCCTTGCTGTTGTACAGAGAGTAGGAAAAGGCAGTATGTTTCTCTGGAGGAATCTGCACAGAGGCTAACAAAGATAAGGGGCCTTATCCCTGGAGACCAAAATTACCTGTAGTCTTCACTAGTATCCATTCCAAATCCCTACTGGAGAGCCTTTCATAAAATTGATTTACTTAAAATGAAAGCCCAATCAAAGGCTGCAGTTTAAAATGCCCATGGAGACATACTTTCCTAGGCTGAAAATACAGTGTTAAGGAAAGCAATCTCTATAAACAATAGAGCTGTGCTTTGTATTTCATATTTTCCCCTGCATCTTATGCTACATTCATCTATTTTAGAACATATTTAAGTTGCAAATAACTAATAAATGTAGAACCCAACTCTTCTGGTCAGTACCAGCATTTCCCTTTCTGCTCCTCCTGTAAACAGTGCTTTGCAAAAATTCACCAGCACAAACACAGACAACTCCATGAGAAAGAGTTTCGATATGATTAAAAAAACACCCAAACCAAAAACCAACCAACCAAAAAAACTCCAAAACACAAAAAACACCCGCAACAAAGTAAAGCTTTGCTTTGGTAAGCAGTGTTTTCTCCACAGGAGACTCTCCAGAAATCCCTCTTGTGATTAGTTCATGAGACAGTCCATAAATTCACTGTGTGTAAAACAACATTACATGAATAAATCATTGAATGGATTTTTTTTCAGGGTGGTGTTGTTTGTTTGTTTTAACTGAAGGTATATAGTGAAAATCTGAGACAGCAGCTGGGATGCAGCTGCAGGCCTCTCAGAATTTTGCATGCCCAAGTGCTGTCAGCTGTGGAGGTTGAGGACCCAGGCCCTCTTGCTGGATGCCCTCCCTGTGTGAGCACAGTTAGTGGTGGATTCATACTGTGTCTCCATGCATGCATGGGCTGGTACATCCAAGTGCCAGTGACTGGGGAGGCTGAGATCCAGGGGCAGCTACTGGGCAGACTGGGTGCCGGAGCCCAGCTGCTGGAGGCATCCACTTTGTACACTTGTATTGACATATTTCCTACAAACAGACAAAAAACTTCCAAAACCAAACAAAAGGTGTAAGCCTCTGAAAGGCTGAATTAAGAAATTCTCTGTGTGGGCTTCCATCTTTACTGGCCTGCTTAGCTGAATGCTGTGATAACAAATGAGGGTCTATGCCCTAGGTGCTGGCAAGGAACTGGTCTGGCTATCATTAACTTTGTAGATGATGGTTCATCTTACTGAGGGCTACCATGTTGGGAGCTGGAGGGGGAAGAGGATCACAAGCAGGAAGATTAGCACTCCTTGTTGTTCTACATGTTGTGCAACACAGACACAGATGGCTGGTGCAGACCTTTGCTGATAATTTATTCATGCATGTTTGGGGGTGCATTCTTGTCTGCTTCCAGGGTCCCTGAACCGAGGAGAGGACTGTCTTTGAGTGTGCTGCTGTGAGTAACAATTTCTGCTCTAGGCAGTGCTTAGAGGGGACTGGAAACTATGATGCAATAGGTACCCAGTAAGCCCACATCTGTGCAGTGCCACAATAAGACAATTGAGAGCAGTGTTAGACTGGATTTTGCATGTAAGAAAACACTAGATACTCACATTTCATGTTTCTAGTTAGCCTAGTGTTAATGAAGACACAGAGTGGCAGAAGATGACAGTATTACTTGATGAAAATTAAGGATTGGTTTGTCATCTGCAGTGTTCCTTGTAATTTATCTTTGTTTGATCTGATGCAGAAACAAGAATATTCAGGAAGATCTCTGAGGTTTAGGCACAGTAGCAGATGGGGTTACATCTGCAAAGGAGATTGTTTTGTCTGCTTTGAATTGAAATTAAAAGCTCTTGCAATGACAATTCATTTAGTATGAAGAATTAGGAAACAAAGTACAATTACTTTGGGGTTTTTTTACTTTTAATAGTAACCATTTTAAGAGTAGTAATTATATCATATTATTCATTGACACCTGGAATGTCTACATTGCATGGCAGTTTCAGTTTAGGAAAACCACTTAAAGCAATTACAAAAGACTTTTCCTACAAGTGCCATGTTACTGTTTTATTTTGAACTTTTGTAAATTCAGACATTGTATTGGATTTGCATGGGAGGGTTTTGGTAGTAGAGGGGCTACAGGGCTGGCTTTTGTGAGAAGCTGCCAGAGGCTTCTTCCATGTCCAACAGAGCGAATGCCAGCCCGCTCTAATACTGTGCTGGCCAAACCTGAACCCAGCAGTGATGATGATAGCATTGCTGGGATAACAATTAAAAAGGGGAGAAAAACTGTCCCTGTGCAACTGCAAGTGGAGAGAGGAGTGAGAATATGTGAGAGGAACAGCTATGCAGGCACCAAGGTCCATGAGGAAGGAGGGGCGAGGAGCTGCTCCAGGTGCCAGAGCTGAGATTCCCTTGCAGTCTGTGATGACGGCCATGGTGAGGCAGATGTACTCCTGCAGCCCATGGAAGTCCATAGGGGTGCAGAAATCCACCTGCAGCCCACAGGGGACTCCACACTAGAGTAGTGTTCTCTTTTTGCTCATGAAAATATCTCAGCTCATTTTTTCTTGGTCATTTGGCTTTCTGTTCGTAAGACTATACTGCTATATGCTGTCTGCATAGCTACTCATATTTTCTAAACTACTTTTCCTAATATTACTTTATTCTATCAGTGATGATCATATACTGCACTGTTTTAGACTAAATATTATGCTTAATCTAATACTCGGAGGCCTAGTAAAATCTGCAAGGATTATTTGAAGCGTAAAAAGGACTATTTTCATCTTTGGTTACTGATGTTAGTATATCCTGATGACTCTCCTTTAACACTTGAACACTTTCACAGTACTATTTGGGATTTTCAAGTCAGTTCTCCTGTTCAGTTACCATCACCATTTTTTGAAGAGACAGGCAGAGAATGAAAGAGGAAACATATTTGCCTTTGCAAAACATTAAAATCCTACAAATGTGCACTATTGCACTGGGGTGCTTTGTCACAGGGCTTCCTTGCACATTAGCAGAACCCTGGCTCTGCACAGCAGCTGGTTCTTGCTCTTCTGCAGCAAACACAACATGTGGAGTGGGGGCATAACTGGAAGCCTCTTGGACTGTTCACCAATACTCTGATATTGATTAAAAAGATTAAATTCCAACCCCATGAAGCAGCCAGCAAGACAATAGATAGCAGGTACCTGAAGTAGGTTTTGCTTGCTTACATTGGACTGACCTTTAGTCGGGACAGTGGTGCTCAATGTCTGAGCCCCCATTCACAGATCACACAGCTTTTTCTTTTCTGGAAGAAGTTTATAACTAAGTTTGCAGTGGTTTTCCCTTTCAATAGCCCAAGAGAAATGGAGCGCTCCCTTCTAGAGCAACTGGAACATGTGGCTTTGCTAGTGCTATCTCTTTGGATCCAGCCACCCATGGCCTCCCAGAAACTGGACAGATATTTCCAAAACAAGAGGGAGCAGGGA
This sequence comes from Edolisoma coerulescens, assembly GCA_013397115.1. Taxonomy (NCBI): domain Eukaryota; kingdom Metazoa; phylum Chordata; class Aves; order Passeriformes; family Campephagidae; genus Edolisoma; species Edolisoma coerulescens. The sequence goes on along the minus strand of VWZW01007698.1, from coordinate 194,784 downwards.
CAAACACTGAGACACTCTTGCTAGCACATTGGTAATGCATCATCTCCAGTGAAGCATTACACCAAAGGTTGTACCAAGTGTTAGGTTTTCTTTCATCTCTGCGAGCAAGTAACCTATTGCTTCCACTGTCCACTTGTACACAACAATGCATCATGTATTGGCTTTGATTTTTAAGCAAACATGGAAAATCAAGCAAGGGGTGTAAAGAACATGTTGTTTTAAGAAGTTCAAGAGCAAGCTTCAGTTGTGCAACTCTTTCAGATGCAAACCTTGGTTAAGGCTTTGCCCTTCAGTTGTTCTGCAACAGGAATTTAATTGCTTGCTTACACATATTTTTGTGTGGGCACATGAACACATACATGGTGATAGATGTATTGCATCACTGCAAAAAGTGGTGCAATTTTACCCTGAGATCTGCTTTCCTCACAAAATGGATGTGTGCATGAAAGGCTGCCCTGACAACTACAACCGTTGTTGGTAAAACTGAGGAGCATAGAACAGACTAGGATGGTCTCATACTAAAGTTATTGATATATTTCAATCACAAGCAGGACATAAAAACTGGTAGGCACTCCAGTTTCCTGCCTGCTGGAAAAATTCAAGTTTATACAACAAGTCTTTTGTACACTATCTTCACTCCCCCAAAAGATAGTATGGTGCTGAAGCACAAATAAAATATTTGAAACGCCAAGTGCTACAGTTTTTTTAAGTGAAAAGTGACCTAGCAGCAGGAGAGGAACCCAAATGAGCAGCCTCTGCTTGTGTTAATCTTTGCTCTAACTGCAAGTGTAGAACATCTCAGCTACTTTGTTTTACGTAACCAAGAATGTATCACTAGACAAATTTACCATGTGACTTTTAATAATTGTTTTGAGCGCATCTCATCAAGTTCACACATGCATCTAGGTCTTCTAATCCAACCTGGTTTTTACACTCCCCAGGATCTCAACTGGGATAATGAAATTGCTGGTACAAAAGCCTTGGTCAATCTCCACAATTTAGACTGGGGATTACTAACAGAAAAAAAAAAAAAAGTATTCAAGCAAGACACCACAAATCATGTTTTATTAGTAAGGGATTTGGGGGAAGATGTATCCATCTGACTAGAAGTATCTGTATTAAAAATAGGTATTATACCCAATATAATACAATATGTAACAGATATTATACCCAATAGCAAGTATGCGTGTTTTCTCCCTCTGGAATGGGCAGAACAGAATTCATTTTCACATTACATATTCTCAAGAAAAATGTTTCAGTATTAGATATTTTCCAACAGAAAAATCTGTCAGAGCTGCTGAAAGGGATCACAAGTGAAGTATGACAAATAAGTGGGATATTGTTTAAACAAAAGGCAGTTCTAGCATTTGACCAAGTTGATCATATGCTTTCACCAACATACCTGGGTCTTGAAATGCAGGAATCACAGAGTCATTTACTTTGGAAAAGACCTCAAAGTTCATTGAGTCCAGCCTTTAACCCAGAACTACCAAGTCCACCACTAAACCATGTCTCTCAGTGCCATAGCTACACGTCTTTTAAATTCCTCCAAGGATGGTGACTCCACCACTTCTCCAGGCAGCCTGTTTCAGCGCTTGACAACCCTTTCAGTGAAGAAATTTTTCATAATAGCCAGCCTCCCCTGGCACAACATAAGGCCATGTCCTCTCATTCTGTCACTTGTTACCTGGGAGAAGAGACCAACTCCCACCTGGCTACAACCAGTTGTAGAGAGCAGTAAGATTCCCCCTGGGCCTCCTTTTCTCCAGGCTAAACAGCCCCAGCTCTCTCAGCTGCTCCTCATAAGACCTGTGCTCTAAGAACTGCCTCAAATAAAATCTGTACTTAGGGAAGGCTCTAGAAGTATAATGAGAATAGAAAATATAATCACACAAAGAACAAAACTTTCTGGCTTGGGGTTTTTTTTTTTTGTGAATCCAATTAACTAAAATTTCTAAACATGCTGACATTCACAGCTCACAGACCTTAGCTTTTCCTTTTCTGTAACGAGAGAGAACAGGAATAAGCTGTCAGACCATCACACTTCAGATCCCATCCCACTATAGACAAACCTTAAATTAACATTATGTGGGCAAACCAACTGAACTTTTAGGCAAGATGAATATTTATTAGCATAGTAGCAGAGCAAAATCGAGGCATCTGTACAAATTTGCTGGAAACTATGATAAAAGACTACTGACTAGAGAGCTACAGCTCTTGAATATACAGACACATAGTGAAAACTGACCTTTCTTTCACTGTTTATTATTAAAAGAACATTTGCCTTTTCAAAAAAGGGAAAAAAAAAAAAAAGAAGTGTTAGAGTCCAAAGTTCTGCAGAAAGATGTTTTTTACTGGTAGGTTGCCCCATTAGTGATTTTTAAACAAGTATCCCTGAAGATATAAGATATTTTGCTGGGTTGACCCTGGCCATATGCCAGGTGTCCACCAAAGCCACTCTGTCACTCCCTTCCACAACTGGACAGGGGGAAGAAAACAGTGAAAGGTTCATGGGTTGAGATAAGGACCAGGTGAGATCACTCATCAAATATCACCACAGACAAAACAGACTAAAATTTGGGATATTAATTGAATTTATTACTAACAAAATCAGAGCAGGATAATGAAAAGTAAAATACATCTTAAAAACACCTTCCCTCCACCTTTCCCTTCTTCCCAAACTCTACCTCCTTCCCCAGGGAGGCACAGGGAAACAGAGAAGTGGGGTTATGGTCAGTTCATCATATGTGGTTTCTCCTGCTGTTCAAGGAGAGAAGTCATTCCCCTGCTGCACCGTGGGGTCCCTCCCATGGGAGACGGTTCTCCATTAATTTCTCCAATGTGAGTCCATCCCATGGGCAACAGTCCTCCATGAACTGCTCCAATGTGAATTGCTCTTCTGCAGGGCACAGTCCTTCAGGCACAGCCTGCTCCAGTGTGGGTCTCCCACAAGGTCACAAGTTCAACCATGAAACCTGCTCTAGCCTGGGCTCTTCTCTCCACAGGTCCCTGTCACAACCCTGCTCCAGCACAGGCTTCCCATGGGTTCACAGCCTCCTCTCAGGCAGCCATCTGCTCCACATGGGGATCCTCCACAGGCTAGATCTCTGTGTCCCCATGGTCATCCATGGGCTGCAGGGGCACAGCTCCAGCAGGGGAATCTCAGCTCCAGCACTTGGAGCACCTCTTCCCACTCCTTCTCCACTTGGTGTCTGCATAGCTGTTGCTCTGCCCAAGAACCTTTTTTTCTTTCTCTTTCTTTAAGATGTTATCACAAAGACATTACTGTCATTGCTGGTGGGCTCAGCCTTGGGCAGGAGCAGGATGGCCCTGGGACGAGCTGGCATTGGCTCTGCCAGATAGCTGCTTCTTCTGGCAGCTTCTTACAGAAGCCACGCCTGTAGCCCCTCACTACCAAAACCTGGCCACACAACCCCAATAAAGATATTAATTCACCATAAACTATGTAAATGTCTAAACACCTTGAGCAGATAGTGGTTTTTGAATTCAATTTTTTTTTCCACTAAAAGAGATTTTGATAGGTGGATGATTTAGTTAAGAAGATTTTTAAAAATGCTGCAGAGATGACAGGATTTAGAAATATCCGGATATTTAAGACTAGGATTCTAAAATTATCTTCAGAATACTCTTTAAGTGATCCTATTGAACTTTTATTGTCCAATAACTCCATTTTAACATTGAGGAGTAAACCAAGCTCTTCACCATCCTCTCTCTCCAGCAAGCATCATGACTGTTCATCAAAACAAATCTTACTGCAATACCCTACTGGAAAGTTAGCAGCTGGCAAAATTATATCACCAGTTTCTTTTGAAGAACATAACCCAACATAAAAGCGTAAACAGAGCAGATGAGACTTAGCAAAAGTTTGAATTCCATTTATTTTCAAATTATATTAGCAGCAGAGTTTTGGGGTTTTGTGGAAAGTTTTTTTAGTTGTTCATTTGTTTTGAAATTTTTTTAATTATTAGAATTTGGTTGTTCACTTGGGGGTTTTCTTGGATTTTTTTTTTTTTTTTTTTTAAGTTTTCCTTTGAGTTCTTTTGGGGTTTTTTTTGTGTCAGCAATTCTAAAAGATACCTTATTATTACAATCATGCAAAAGACACAGATAACTTGAAAATCTGTATGCTTGGGATCCCATCATGCTCTTGAAACCATTCTGGAGTCCTTCTGGAGTAAAAGGTTGGGGTATGAGAACTGACACAATGCTCCAGAATTTAAGAATATAAAATCATCTGGAATGTTAGCAACAGAAGAAGGAAGACACTTGATTTTTTAAAAACAGCATAGTAAGAATTTTTTTTTTAAATCTCAAGGTTTTTTTATAAAGTAAGTTAGAAAACATTGCACAATTGTTAACGGTGCTAGATCGGCCTAAGTATCCTAAGTAAAGACTTCCAAAACCAGTTTAGAGTGAGAAGACACATGTTGCATATTGAGATGGCTATCAATTTTAAGAGGTAGATGACAATATTAATCAATTAGCAGTACAACTTTTATGTAAATATCATTAAATATTGTCTATGGTGTCCCTATATTTTTAAGGGTGCAAACAGAAGGAAAAACGCTGCCTCTCATCTAAAAGCAACTATATTCATCTAATTCCTTGGTCTGCATCACCAGCTCTTCTAGAGATGCAGCTGGGGGGAATTGAAAGGATTAGTAAGGCAAGGAAAAAAAATAAAATCAACCCTATTTGTGTGTGTAGGCAGAACACACCATCCAGACTGCAGTGAGGGTGGCTGAGCTCACAGCACAGTCCTCAGGACAGCATGGCTACATTGAGCGGAAGCAGCAGAAGCCCTCACAGGCAGAAAAAGAAGCATCAGAAGTCGTGCACAGTACTTCCCACGATTCCAATTCAGACTCATTGCTTAATGCATTTATGAAGGTGCTTCACTGCTGGAAAAGCATTTCTGTTCCTATTCACCCTGTCCATCAGATTCTGGGTTAGCATTAAGAGGAAAAAGCAGTAAGTAATAGCAGCACTGATGGAAAGGCTTTGTCACAGTGATGATCAAAGTATGTTGCTAACCTGCCAGCATCTGTAAAATGTTGGCTGTTACTAAAAGCATCCATCTCAAAGTGTTAAAAGCACAGCTCAGTACAAAAATGGGATGACAATTTTTCTGTCCTTTGGATAGTCTTCAAATTTCTCAAGGTACCATCTGAAAAACAAAGAAAGAAATCTGATGAGTATTGAGTCTTCAAAACGCTGTTGAGGAAATGAAGTAATTGTACAATGTGTTCAATTTAATCCATACATGGTTTTGTCTACAAACAAAACAAATGTCTTTAGAACCTATTCTGGATAGAAAAATGGCATTTACGGCACTCACCCTAATGGCATCTAATCACCAAATACAACAAAACTACATTACAGCTGCCAGCAATGTGAAATTAAACCAACAGATGTGGTGAGATCAGTCAGGGAAGGGATAGCCCGTTCTTTCAAAATGTATGTTGTTACACATCCTGAGTATTTTGACATTTTAGAATTAGAGGGAGAAAAAATTACATCAAAAACATGTCATTACATAATGACTTCACATGGAAACAAGGGATACTTCACACACTGGAATGAGAGCCCCATTCTGCATAGAAACGTCTTCAGTTCCAGTTAGAATTTGGATAAGCAAACTCAACATGACAAACATAGCACTATCCTCATTGCTAACATCCCTCAAAGACCATCACTATTTTCAAGTCCAGACAATTTAAAAAAGAAAAAAATGCAGAGCACTATCAGATACTGTGTTTTCACCTTCCATAACAAACACGTTTAGTCCCATTTTGGAATATTTATTCTTCTGCTTCTCTGAAATTAAAGAACTAAAGTTCACCTGTGCTCCTCAAAGGTGCAGATATTCATAATATCAATAGCTAACTGCAAGATCAAAGCTGGAATAAACAGAACAAAACATGCAATGTACGATAACCTGCATCCAGGTAGGATATAATAATAATATTATATCCTATATTATAATAATACCATTGTTATCCTATTTACCCACTGCAGTCATTTATTCTAAGTTTTTAAAACTAAACAAACTACACTGACATGTTTTTTCACTTACATGGATTTGCTCTTTTTAGTTGCTTGGGGTTTTTTTCCTGTACCCCTCTTCCATTTTTATGCATTTTTCCTTTAGTGTAAATAACTTCCTTGAACAACATTTAGCTTTTTCTGATGTTCCGAAAGAGTGCCATCAAGGCTTAAGACTGATGGAAACCAACCATGGAATTTGAGCCTGAAGAACATAACATACAAGGAGAGGCAGGAGAACCTGTCATTGCTTCATCTGGAAAGGAGACACTCAGAACTCAATTGGATGAGCCCTGGGCAACTGGGCATAGCCTTGTGGTTTGCCCTAGCTGGAGCAGCCACACCAGTTGACTGGACAATCTTCAAATGCCCCTCCCAGCTCAAGATACTCTGCAACTCTGCTCACTAATAGCAGGTGATAAAACAGGAAGAGATGGTCATAGGCAACAGGTTTGGAAGGCTCAGGTTGGATAGTGGAAGAAACTTGTTCACTGGGAGGTTAATACAGACCCGGAACATCTTACAAACAAAGGGCAGGAAAACTTCCGTTTCTGGACATTTTCAGGACTCCACTAGACATAGACACAGCTTCCCTCACAGATGGTCAGTAATTTTTTTTCAACCCATCTCCTCCTTAAATTCATGTTTATTTCCTCTTATGCCACTAAGTTTCAACATGAGAACCAAAGCAGGAAGCTGAAAATAACCAAAATAAAATTAACATGTTCAAATTATTTTAAACATGCCATTCCTTAATGAGAATCCTTTCAGGAAACAAGTCTCCCCAAACTATGGTCCTTCTTGTTCGCAGGAAAGCCACATTATAAATATAGTACATGAGCAGTCAGAAGTTTTAGAGCAGAGACTTTATTAAACATCATTTGCCAGAACTGTTTTCATATTGTCCATACACTTGATTATAAACAATATGATACAGACATGACTATAAAATGTGCCTGTTAAAGACAGCTTGAGTGATTTTCCAAATTTTAATATTACAGAAACAGGTTTGAGAAGGGAAAGTATAGTTTTTGATTAATTAAGACTATATTGCCAAACTTGTCTATAATCTTTACAGATCCAGGATGAACCATTTTCATTTAAACATTATTTGGACCACCTCGTTGTACTGTGTGTGTATGCTCTGTACTATTCTGCTGAAATTCTGCAGTGCTTAATCTTCTCAGGGTATTCTCTATCACATTCTGCCCTACAGCAGCAGTCTCTTTCACAAGACCTGCTCTGCAACATCCCTATAGGATGAGGCATAATTTGTGAAATGGAAATGCAGTGCGGCACAGAGACAACAGAAATGACAAGGCACAAACACTTACTTGTGGTGTTGTCTTGCCCTTGAACCCAGGATGAAGAGAGTACACAACGCAAATGCAAAGCTTTCAATGGTGCAGCAGGCAAGGGCAAACCCAAACCATTCCAGGATCTCTCCAAAAAAGTTGGCTCCACTGACATACTCAAACATTCCTCCTGAAAGCAGGACAGAATTACTTGAAAATACCTTAATCAAAATGTCCAGTGTTATCTTTTCTGTAAATCAAATAGGAGCTATATCACCAATGTCTCTATTTAATCTTTAAAGGCAGTGGAGGCAGAGTTTTTCAGTTCAAGCTGTACTATGAAGGATCACCTCAGACCTCATTCTAAGACAGACCTTTTGTAGCTCCATTTTTCTTCTTTAAATAATGAAAGAAAAGATGATTTACTAGCATCAGAAACAAGTACATGCCTTTGCAAATAATTACTTAACAATGATATGTTCTTTGATCATACACTAAACCTTTTTTAAAATATGTAAAAATAGAAGACATACTCCCCTTGAGTCCCAGAAAATACTCATAGGGTTAGTTAGCCTACAATTTTTCATTTTTTAAGTACTTTAGAAATTAAGTTAATTATGAACAATATTATTATTATGAAGTAAAGTTCCAATTTTATTCTCTAACTTACCAAGTTGTTGCACTTTTGTTCCCATTCCTCATCAGATCTGCTGTTTCAACCCTTACACTCAGTGAAAATTTGGCAGTCTGTGTTAAATCTGTTGTATAGACAATTGTGCATAGACAATTGTGCATAGACAGTTGGAATTCACCAATTGCGGGGAATTTTATAAATCAAGAATTTCACCCTAATTCCAAAGTCAGTGCACAAATTGATAGCATCTCAAAATATGCTTTACCAGTGGGACTAAACAAACAAGTATTTGGCAAATGTAATAAAGGACATGTTTTGACCTTGCTCTAATTTGTGACAAAAGTGAAATTCTAGCACTTCAACTGAATAAGCAACATCAAAAAGACCAGCTCCTCCTGATCTTGCAGCAAATAACATATTTCCTTCAGAACTTTTTTGTACACTGAACACAGTACAGTATGTTCATGAGCACTTCAATTTACATCTATTAAAATTGTAAGTTACCTTCTGGGTAAAAAATAACAGTCTACCTTATATATCTTAGTTCTTACAGTTTTATTAAAAAAAATATTAACAACCAAGAAAAAGCAACAACTAAGAGAAAAATGTAGCGAGAGAGCAGAATTCAGAGGTAGTATTATCTTTCTGCTCTCAGTGACTGTAGTGTACCTGGAAGAGTGCCTGTTTCCAAAAGTGTCAATAAACTTTAACACTTCAATAGGCTCCATAAGAAAGCCTTTCATATTCTCCACTTTCCCATGAAGGCCAGAATTCATAATGCCAAATTCGCTTGGATTTCTGTCCTGTTTTCCCTGTGTCTCCCTTTCCACAATTGGTGCTGCTCTCAGATTACTTTAGGTACCTCCCTCCTTCATATATGCGACATGAGAGGTGTCACGTGCTGAGTACTTTCTGCGTTCCCCTCCTGCCCCCACACAGGGATGATAATTTAGGTCTTTCTTCTCCACCCATCTGCTGATTCTCCAGAAAGTTGAGCAATATTGTTACATTTTTACCCCTTTTTAAAATATAGCCAACATTGGTCAAGAAACCCAAAGATTTGCACAAGCCAAGTGATATCATGAAACAGATTCTTTACAATATTTGGCTTAAGAGGAAAAAAATAGGATGTTTCCCAAACTATAAAATCACTTCCTGAGGTAGACAACAAAATGCTATTTCCAGTTGCCTTCTGTACCATAAATCACTATCTCCTCTAAAATACACCAAGCTTTAGAAGGTCATTTTCACACAGAATCATTTTAGACTGGAAGGGACCTCTTGAGATAATCTTGTCCAATCCCCACTGTTGAAGCAGGATCAGCCAGAACAGGTTGCCCAGGACTATGCCCAGTCTGGTTTTGAGTCTCCCTACAATATTTCTGAGCAACCTATTCCACACCTGTGTGTTTGACCACTCTCACAGAAAA
>VWZW01007698.1:114357-177738 GCA_013397115.1 Edolisoma coerulescens | reverse complement strand
GCCTGGCTGCCATGGGCCGCAGGGCGCGGGACCGCCGGCGGCAGCAGCAGCAGCAGCAGCAGCAGCGGCAGGAGCGGGGCGGCGGCGGCGGCGGGGACCAGGCAGTGAGAGCCGGGCCGGGTGAGGTGAAGCGGGGCGGGGAGAGCCGGGGCCGCCGGGCTGACGGCGGCGGCGCTTTTCTTCAGGGCTGGGCCGGCGGCTACCCCGAGATCGTGAAGGAAAACGAGCTGTTCGAGCGGTACTACCGGGAGCTGGGCATCGTGCCCGCCGGAGAGTGGGACGCGTTCATGGCGGCGCTGCGGGGGCCGCTGCCCGCCACGCTGCGCATCACCGGCTANCGCAGGTAGGGGCTGGGGGCTCCCGCAGGGCCGCTCTCCCGACAGCGGCGGCCAGAGCCCCTGGCACAGGGGGAGGTGTCCTGCCCACGGCAGGGGGGTGGAACTGCACGATGTTTAGGCCCCCTTCCAACTCAAACCCTCCTTGTATTCACATCCGGTGTCCCTCCGGGTGTCTCTCGCATGCAGTCACGCCAAAGAGATTCTCCACTGCTTGAAGGAAAAGTACTTCCGAGAGCTGCAGGACCTGGAGGTGGATGGCCAAAAAGTCGAGATGCCGCAGTCGCTGAGCTGGTGAGTGATCTGGAGGCGAGATAAGGCATTCTGCATGTTCCCGGCATCCAGCCTGGCTCATCGGTCTTTCTTCTGCTTCTGCCCTTTTCCCATCTCTTTTCCCCCAGGTATCCTGAAGAGTTAGCCTGGCACACTAACTTGAGTAGAAAAATCTTACGCAAGTCCCCACAACTGGAAAAGTTTCATCAGTTTCTGGTTAGCGAGACAGAATGTGTAAGTTTTGGATAGATCGTGATTTTTTTTCTGGCATATCCTGAGCAATGCTTTATTGAAATACATTATGAAAGATGGAGACTCTACCTTTTCTCCCAGAAGTTGAGTAGCTCAGAAGAATCTGGATTTTATGTTGCAGCTGGCAGTGATGCATCCCACGATTCTGGCGCATAACTGCAGCTATAAATTTTTTCCTAAACTAATTGCATTTTTTTGTTGTTGTTTGGGGATGCTAAAATGAGTCCCTGTAAAATAATCAGTTGCTGTTAGAAACCAAATGTTTAAATCTGGTAAAAAGTGCATGCATGTGTATGACAACGCTTAAGTGGTGGATGTTTGTCACTTGATTGGAGCCAGTTTCTCCTCTCTTTTGAGCAGAAACTACAGAATTAATATAATTGGAGTAAATACGCAATTATTAGAAATTACAATTGGGTGAAATACTGTGATTTTTTTTGTTAAATTCTAACAAAGTTTAATCATAAGTTTATAGTAGTGTGTTTCTGATTGCTTTGTTATTTTACTACATAGTGATTTAACAGTTTTATTGCAAAAGAAAGGCATTCTTTCATGGAATAAAAACAAATTTAATTTCTTTTTTCCTTTCAAGGGAAATATCAGTCGCCAGGAGGCTGTTAGTATGATCCCACCTCTGCTGCTTGATGTTAGCCCTCATCATAAGGTAAGTCTAGAATATGTGTACTGAAGTTTGTTCCCTGAAATGAGCTTAATTAAACTACAGATCACAACAACAGTATCAAGGCTGATACATGGTTCTGTTTCGTGTTGGTATGTTTTATGCTTTCTGCACTTCAATAGCAACACTCAACTAATGTTCAGATCACAACGTGCTATCAGAGGAACATCTGCTTTTTCAGCTGTAATACCCTGCAAAAACCACTTCGGTTTTAAGCAGTTGCATAGTCTTATTTTCAAAGTGTAAATGTGTTTAGCTGCACCTGAGTTATGTATTCTTTTATGTTTCAACCTGCTTTTAAAGTAAGATGACTGGTTTTAACTTCCTCTCTCCATCACACTGTGAACAGATGTAGTTTTCAAGCTGCAAGTGGTAATATTCTCTCCCAGGTAGATTTCATTCCTCTATGCCTTTTAAAGAAGCTGAAAAGTTCTACTCTATAAATCTGTTAGACGAAATATTTTGAGTGAGCTGAAACATGCTGTTGGTGGTGCCTAAACACTATGGGGTGCTAGCTTTAACTGAAGTGTGTAAGGAATGCCCCTGGTATCTTCTTATGGCACATTGTAGGAATGAGGATATCTGGCAGCAGACTTTCTGTTCTAACTTTTGTGGTGTTTTCACACTCTCTGCTTGTTTGCAGACTGAATCTGTCAGGCGGCCTTATTCTCTTAATCTATTAAATTAATGAGCTAGTTGTCTTGCTATCTCAAGCAGCTGCATTGTGTTCTTTCTTAAATTTTCATGCTGTGTCTTAAAATTTTATGTTTATCAAACTCCTGACGTATGTTTTAGAGACTAGTTTGTACATACTTGTTTTTGTATTAACATTACTTAGCATACCTAACTTTTCACCTTGTTTTCTCTGACTTTCACCCCAATCCAGTATATGACAGCTATGGCTGTTTTATGTGAGGCAAGGTCTTCTCATCTCCTTTAAGTGCATAGTAAATTGAAAGACTCAGTCCTGATGTGTCACAGGTGTATTTTGATTTTTATCTGGAATTGAACAGGTAGTGAACATGTTTGTCTTAATGTAAAACACAAATTGTGGGGCTATTTTTGCACATGCCTTACATTGCATATGCCAAGATAGCAGTATACAGGTTTTACATTGAATGTTTAATTTGGGTGAGTATTTCAGCATTTTCCAGAAATGCATGTAAGATTTCACAAATTTGCTTATTAATCAGACTAAGAATAGATTCTTCATCCTCTGTTGTCCCAAAATAGCAAATGTTTAACAATGTTATGATGCTCTGACTTGTCACTTAGAGCCTTTTATGGTCCTTAGTGCCTTAGCTTATGAGCTGCTTGTTAGGACCAGAATTGCAGGTTACTTTTGCTTTACCAGCATGTTCTGTTATGTCATGTCTAACATGCTGATTCCATCTTCCACAAGGATCAAATTAATGACTGTCAAACTTCCAAAACTGTATTCGTTTTTAATCTGTTTTTCACAATTTAGTTTTCCCTCACCATCAGTTTGCTGGACAGTTTTAGAGCATGCTTAGCCTTGTATATTCTTCATCATCTTTTACGTTGTCTGCAAAAGTAGAAAACAGTAGCATCACAGCTCTTCTGTTAAACTGCAGATCTTGCAGGGTGTGTTTCATGATGCATTAGCATTGCTGCATGACAGCACTTACCACATGCTCTCTGGAGCTCTTTGTGTTTCTCTGGGGGCTGTCTTCTGGCTTAGTCTTGTTCATGCCAGGGGCTTGCATGAGGATCTGAGCAGATCGTTCCCATCCTTTATCCTGTTGCACAGTCTCAGCTGATTTTTACTGGAGCCAGAGGTCCAGGAGATAGACATATGTTTTTGGAAATCTGTAACTAGGCAAGAGGAAAGACTAAGCTTCATTGCTTAAGAGAACGGTGTGAGATGTCAATTGATTTGCTTTGGAAGTGACTCTACCAATGACTCACAATCCAAGTTGGTGATAAACTAGGAGGGAGAAATGCACTTCAGTTTAGGTGTTGGTGTCTCTGCCGTTCTGTTCAGCTGACTCAGGGCAGTTCAAACACTTCCCAAGTGCTTCTTCCAAGATAGAGAAGCAAGAGACTTATGCTGCCTTCATTTTTTGAAAGGGAAATGTGAAAGGAGGGAGAGCAATGAATTTTTATAGAATTTATATAAAGAACTGTCTCTGAGTAATTTACTGATAGTTTAAAGAAAAGTACTACTTGCCGTTGAGTGTAACTTTGCCTTTAATATAAGTGTGTGTGTATATGTAAAGTTCCAGTTAACTTCAGTTGGAATTGCTTGTGAGCTGATAAAAAGATCATATCCTCATATCTGTATTCAGGTTCCTCTTTCAGATTTTATTTCAGCCAATGTTTTTGTTCCCTACAAACTAAAGTCCTTTTTATATTTTCGACCTTCAAAGGTAAAGCATACAAAGAACGGGATTGTACTTTGTTTTTGTCAAATTGGTGTTCAGAACAATCCTAATTCTGCATATTCAAAAATACTTAATTTAAACAGGAACACAGTAATTTTCTCAAATACTTAAAAAGTACAAGGCAGGATGTTTTTTTAACTTTCTTATGTTTGTAGATTCTAGATATGTGTGCTGCACCTGGATCTAAGACTGCACAGCTCATTGAAATGTTGCATGCGGACATGAATGTTCCTTTTCCCAGTAAGTCTGGAAAACTCTAAAAACTTTTGTGACTTGGAATTTCTGCTTTTTCTTGTAGTAGATTGTTTTTAATGTCACAGATGAGTAGCTGCATTTAACTACATAATGAATTCCCGGAGGAGTTGTTATGAGATGAAAGGTACCCCACCTTTGATTTGAAACTTCATGGGCTTCCTTTGCTTGAAAAAGATAGATGAATTATATGTATCTTGACAGTTCAGACTACAGTACATATGATTAGAGCTTTATTTCTGTATATAAATCAGGTTTACTTAGTAGATGGTGGCCCATGAGCCTCTGTGGTTTCATGGTATCCTGCAAACACTGGATTAAGCTGCTTTAGATGTAAAGCAGTTGTGATATTTATCATTTTTGTAAGCTTCAGAATCTTTATTTTTGGTTAGATTCTCACAGAAAATACTGTCCATTGAAACTGTAAAGTTGTAGAGAGTGTGGATTCTTTCTGCATTCTACTGAAAATTTGCTGATGTAGAGATTGTCTTTGGTGACAATAGGGCTTTTTTCTGTTTAGGGGTTTTACTTTGAAAAGTTGGAGGGCCCTTGGGTGTGTCTTACTGCCACTGGATGGCGGCTAAAACTCTTGAGACTATGACACATCAGTTAACCTTCAACATACTTTTAAGTTATTTTATGCTCAGCAAGGGCTCCTCTATTCATAAGCAGTCTTTTAAGTAAAAGTCTCTGGTGAAAGGTTTACACAACTTTCGAAGATTGGGTAATGAACTATGTAAAATTATTTAGCTGTTGAATAGTGAAGCATTTTCCCACTATTTTATGTTCCCAGAGGGTTTTGTAATTGCCAATGATGTTGACAACAAGCGCTGCTATTTGCTGGTTCATCAGGCTAAGAGATTAAACAGTCCATGCATCATGGTGGTAAATCATGATGCCTCCAGCATTCCTAACCTACAAATAGATGTTGATGGAAGAAAAGAGATCCTCTTCTATGACAGGATTTTATGTGACGTCCCCTGCAGGTACCTTGCATGTAAATTTGAATACATGGATTTTAAGTGCTTTAAGTGCAGTGCTAAATTTTTTGTGTTACTGAACTGTGCCTTTTGAGTAGATTAGTGGTTAGGATTTGTAGTAACTTCTGAATGCCTTTTAAGTGTGGGGATATGGAGTCAGGGTGAATTTTTTCATTCCAAGTGGTCCTTAAATTTGATCAGTTGAAGGGCTTCAAATTTTGACCTTATACTCCGGACACTGAAATGCAAAGATAGTGAGGAAACAAAACAGAACAGTGTAGGAGAACTAGTTATAAGGGAGAGGGACTGTTATTATAGTGCTGCTATAAATGACTTAGATATGGAATGAGTTTTACGTACAAATAATACAAACCTGTTCAACCTCTGTTGCAGTGGAGATGGAACAATGAGGAAAAACATTGATGTGTGGAAGAAGTGGACAACACAAAACAGCTTGCAGCTCCATGGGTAAAAAATGCTTATTACACATCTACATTTCTTTCATTTTTCTCTCCTTTTTCTATATCTTTAACATCTGCATGCATTCACATATTAATATATGACAAAGCAGACACTAAGAAGAGTAATTTTTCTCTTAAATCAAGATCTTAGTGCTATTGAGAGGAAGTGTAGGGTTTCAGATGTGCGGAGGGGAGCATGTGAATCTAAATTGCTTGTCTTGTTACAAATATCTGACATTAAAATACTCATTGAATTGATTTAGACAGGGTAGCTAATAAAATGGAACAAATCACTTGGTTGGGATTCTTAGCATTTAAGCAGGTAACATCATGTTGGAAAATACAATAAGCTGTAAAATGTAATAGTGATATTTTGAAGTCTTTAGGCTAATAGAGATCATACATAAACGGTTCCAGTTACCTGAGATGGATTTATGTAAGCTGATGGTGAATGAGCGCTTAGCCTGGTGAATGAGCGCTTAGCCTAGTGCAGGCACATGGTAAAATGTAGTGATTGCAACACGGATGAAATATCTCAGAACATTTTACTGTGTATTTTTAACAAGCTGAGGATGCCATTGGTTACTGTGACTCTGCTGACTATGACTTCTTGGCAACTCATTCATTATTGCAGGTTTCATTTTAGTTGGAAGTATGGAGGTAGGGTCTAAGCTTGTGGCCCAGCTCTGTGATACCTTTCTCAGAAGGCCACTGCTAGCTAAGCTATGTTGTCCATAATATTTGTAATCATCAGATTACTCCTCATTTTAACTGGATTTCTGAGAAGAGTCATGTTTTGGGGTGTTATTTTTCTAGTGTTGAGTACTTTATAATAAAATTCATGGGGCACTAGGGAGAACAAAATAGAGAATGTTATGTTCAAAGTTATCGTGATCTAATTGCTGATTTAATTCAATAGGTGTCATTGTGAGTGTGTCTGCAGTATAGACTGCACTAAGCTGGCTTAGTTTAACACTGACTGTAATTTGTGTACTGCTGACAGCTGTAGAACTCCCCAGGTGCTGGCTTAGCCCATGGACAGTTGTGTGTCTGCACTAAAGCTTTTGAGTTCCTGAATGACAGCTGGCTAGACCAAGAGTGTTCTGTTAGATTGCAGTTGAGAATTGCAACCCGTGGTGTTGAACAGCTGGCAGAAGGCGGGAGAATGGTGTATTCCACGTGCTCCTTGAATCCCATTGAAAATGAAGCTGTGATCGCATCTCTGCTGGAAAAGAGTCAAGGTGAGAATGTGAGCTTGAACAGAACAGAGTGGAGAACTCTTTCTTTCTTCTCCTTTTTTTTTTTTTTTCCTTCAGCCCAAAAAAGGATATGTGTATGAAGGTACTAGTGATAAGCTTAGTGTGGGTAATACACTTCTGGTTTGCAAAACTACGGAATTTTTTTGGTACCAGTAGGATTTCATTAATGTTGCTATGAGCAGTCTTCTCAAATGGGTATGAATCAGCTGCAAATACAAAACCTGAAGAGTTGTGTTTATGATACAGAAGACACTGCTACAGATCAGTGGCGTTCAGTCTCTGTTATCTGGCTCCTGCTAACTGCTTTCAGTGGTTGGAGTCCATGTCTGACATTCGTAGTTCCTTTGGAAAACTCGGTGTGGAACATTTCTGCTGTGCACTATAGGAGTAAAAAGCCCGGTGTGCAGTTAAGCAGTTGGAGCAAGGTAATTGTACACCAGTAGGTGGGAGTCACTGATACCTTTAGCATCCTTTGACCCACATTTTGACGTGCTTGGAATTTTAAGGTGTTTAAACTCATGGGGTTTTTTGCTTTTTTGACTTGCCTATGAAGGCTGACGTTACAAGAGGTGGAAAAATTTGGATGAGCTGGGAAGCTGCACTGCATCACTTTGTGATAGTAGGGTTTAGTAGCCCATTTAGTAGCTGATGTGTACTGTTTTTTCTGAATCAATAACCTGAAATTTGGAAACATCTAATTAGATTTGGCAATAAAAGTTCCACAGACTTTTTAAGTTGAGCCTTTTACAGAGCAGAAGCAGCTCTATTGCTCCTGGAGCTGCACTTACTCTGGAATTTGGTAGTCTGTTCTGTGTAATGTTTACTTTGTGCCAGTAACTATTCTGGCCCCAAATTATCCATGAAATTTCATTGTGTTAGAAACAGCACTTCAGCTGAAGTGCTTGCAGGTTAATTAGGAATTGACTATTTAATTTCTACTCCCTCTCTGCTGTGCACTGGCGCAGCCTCACCTTGAATCCTGTGTGCAGTTTTAATCACTGCAATATAAGAAAGACATTAATCTATTAGAGAGCATCCAAAGGAGGGCAACAAAGATGGTAAAGGGTCTGCAGGAAAAGCCTGCTGAGGAGTGGCTGAGGTCACTTGTTCTGTTCAGCCTGGAGAAGAGGAGACTGGGGGGAGACCTCATTGCAGTTACAACTTCCTTGTGAGGGGAAGAGAAGGGGCGGACACTGATCTCTTTTTCTGTGGTGACAGTGACAGGACCCGAGGAAATGGCCTGAAGCTGAGTCAGGGGAGGTTTAGGTTGGATGTTAGAAAAAGGTTCTTCATCCAAAGGGTGGTTGGGCACTGGAACAGCTTCCCAGGGAAGTGGTCACAGCACCAAGCCTGACAGAGTTCAAGAAGTGTTTGGACTATGCTCTTGGGTACTTGGTGTGACTCTTGGGGTGTTCTGTGCAGGGCCAGAGTTGGACTGCAATGATCCTTGTGGGTCCCTTTCAACTCAGCTTACTCTGTGATTCTGTGAAAGGACATTTTTATTTAGAGGTAGTTTCTTTGGTAGGCATTGACACTTTTCCAGTAAATTATAGTATGCCTGGCTAATTGAAGGCCATAGTAAGCCAGCATTAATTTTAACGATGACAAGATTGGAAAGCATTAAGAACTAATTGGGATAGGAGCACAAAAGCAGTAGGATGTGTAGGCCAGGAACTACAGCACCTGGGAGAAATTCAATACTTTGAAGGAAGGATCTTCACTGGCTATGACATTTGGATCTAGTCTCTGGCCAGTGGAGGTATTTTGAGGCATACTTGGAGGCTGTGATGTGTCCCAGCAAGTGAATGTTATCCTTGGAACTTGAACACAGGTATAGCTAAAGAAGGTAGTAGTAAAGAGGTAGTGCAGTGGTCTGCAAGGGGCATTGTACTTCAAGAATTGGTTCAGGTCAGTCCAGAAGGTTTGTTGGTACATTCTAGCACAGTGTTACCTTGCTGCTTGTGAAGCAGATGAGAGATTGCTTTCCCCTTAGGGATGAAGGAGTAGGGAGAAGGCCTTTTTGTACCATGTAGCAACTACTGGAAATTGTAGTCCTTCTGACGGACTCTTCAGTGCCTGATGAGTCCGATGTAGTCTTGAGACATCAGCTGGAGTCATGCTGTAGGGGGGAGGCAAGAGTGTTGAAAGGATGGATGCAAAACATTACACATCTGAGATGTCTTTTTTGAATTTGTCTATGAATTCATGTATCACCTTTTCATTTATTTAAAAGACTTGCTTAAGCTGTCACTGTAAGAGTAAAAAATGGTTATAGTCATGTCGAACAGGTTGATAAATTGTGTACAACATCAGGAAAAGCCTACCTGACTGTTAAATAACTTAAGTATTCAGAATCACAGAAAAGCAATGTTAATAGTTATTCTTCTCTAGGGAGATCGCCTATTTAAACAGTAAGTTTTTATATCATTCTTTCTCGAGTTTGGACAGCTTAAAGCTTTTATTCAGTAGATTAAAATATACTCTGTTGATGTTTCTTGTAGTAATTTGCCATATTTTAAGCGCAGAGTCTTTTGTTCTGTTAGTGTTAAACAGTTTGGAATTTTCCTTTCCATTTAAAAAATAACAAATTCTCTTTCCTCTCTCACTGGAATATATTGAGATTGTAAGTCCTTGAAACTAAAACATCGTAGGCATTTCAGAAGGCTTGGTTATACCAAAAGTTGTTCCCTGAAAAATACTTAATCAGTGTAGTAAATCCAAATACTAAGTAAATGAGAATAAAAACTTCAGTGATTGCATTACTTAGAACACTGATGCTTAATGATACAGGTCGTAAATATTACTCTGCAGCTGCTACAAAAAATATCTAACTGTTATGTTTTGGTTAATTTATAGGTTGCAGCTTATCTAGTTATTAATAACAATTTTTCTCACGTTCTTTTTTAATGTATGTGGTAGAAGTTATATAGCATTTAATTTCTTGAAAGTTTTAAAAAGTAGTATTCTTAAAACAGTCTTAAAACTTTAAGGAAAACTGTTTTTGTAAAAGTGCATTGGCAACACAACTCTTAAATTCTGTTTTCAAGATCGTTTATGTTCTTGGGATTTCAGGTGCCTTAGAACTTGCCGATGTCTCTTCTGAGTTACCAGGTTTGAAGAGGATGCCAGGAATTACAAAATGGAAGGTACTCAACCTGATATTTTTGTGAAGTTTTTGGTCTGTGGTAGAGTGTTAAATCAGGGAAATTCAGAAGTGTAACATTTCACAACTTTAGGTTGAGCTGGATTAATGGCAGTGATTTGATGTTTAGAGGAGAGAGCTAAGCTGAAAGTCTTTGTGGAGATAAGTTCTTGGCTCCTCATCTGCTCTCCTCTTACCTCTAGGTGTCTTTCCTCTGTCTCCTATACTTTCTTGGTACAATTCCCTTTTCTGTTGTGTGTATGTGGCCTGTAGATGGCAACATAATTTCAGCCACTTTCAATGTTATTCATCCATCTCTGTCTTTAGAGTCTTTGAATGATAGATTGTGCAGTTCTTCAGCTGGTCCATTTGAATCATTTGAAAGTGAAAGCTGTGAAACTGTTTCTGCAAATAAGCTCTAAAGCCTGCAATGATGTGACTAATCCTAGAATATTAATAGAATCCTGTATTCTGTTCCAGGCCTTAAGTGATTTCAGTTCTGGAAGCAAACTAGTAGGGAAGGGCAAAAAAACCCAAAGCTGCTTCAGCTTCTTGTTAAGAGTATAGTCAAGAAAAGTAGAAGGCCATCCTAGTAGTAGGGGAAGAAACTGATTAAATTTTAGTTATGAGTGTGTGCCTTTGCAATGCCATTGGTGGTTCTGTCTTACCATCTCACTAATCTCTTGCAATGGCAGACAGGTTTATGCCTGTGTGCAGGCTAATGAACAAGATGCAGGGAATAAAGATTTGTTTATGTTCTACCACTGGAAATCCAGCTTAGAAACTAGCTGATTGCTTTCTTCTTACAGTTCCTAAGGTTTACTCTGTATGCTTGTACCTGAAGAGTAAATGTAAAATGCATAACTGTGGCTCTGTGATCTTAATTTTACCTTTCTTTGGTACTCCATAAAGCCCCTATATATATTTACATAATGATCACTAAGGGTATATTGTATTCCCTGTAGCATCTATTCATCTGTTTGCAGTTGAAATATAAATCTCCCTAACAGGTTTTTAAAACTAGTCTGACAAAATGTGTTGAAATTTCATTTGCCAGACTTTCTTCAGCTCTTATTTGCTGCTACTGTATGTTTTCAGGCCTCACTGGCTAGCATGTCATTGTGGATGTATTTGCTTGCTCTGGTGCTGTTTTTACTTGGTGTAGTCTTCTGTTCCCTGCTGCAACATTTGTTTTCTGGGAGCTCTGTGACTGATTACATTGAATATTCCTGAGCATCAGTTGACTGTTAATCTCTGGAAACAGCAAAAACAGAAACAAGGTTTCGTTCAAGGGACACTTGGGTGCTTGGTAATAGCATTCAGTATTCCCTCCTTAAGCCACATGATGAGTGAACTCCAGTGAATTGTTTTGGGCTTGAAGGAAGACACCTTTTTAACTCTAGATTTGGTCACCTGCTTCTGCAAGACTTTTCCTTCTGCCCTAACAGGTGGTCAGTAAAAAGTGCAATAGAAGAGAGTTCAGCATGTTCTTTGGTGCTTTGTCATTCTACCAGTCACACCAGCCTACCAGTTAGGCTGGTAAACCAAAACTGAACAGCACAGGGCTGCTAGGCAGTTGTTCTGGTAAAACCAAAATAGTTCTAGATTTTTTTAGACTTCGGTTATTTATCACTCCTATTGTTGGTTTTGCTCAAGCTTGAGTCGTGACTTCCAAAGAAGAGCAGTTCAGAAGTACAGTCTGTCTTGTCTCCATCTAGCACTGTAAAATGTAGCATATTTTGACTTGAAATACTTAATCCTGTAAGTACAGTAATTTCTATTTCAGGAAATGTGGAAAGGCACAATGTGTGATCTGATCAGTGGCTGAGAAGTGCCAGACTTCATGATACTGAAATCTGTGTTCCAAAGTTCTTAGTGAAACTGTAATCTAGATAAACGTTACATTTCAGTTTCCACTAGAATACTTGATTAAACTTTCAAGACAATCACGGTGAGATGCATGAAATCACTTCATCATACTTGCCAGTCCTGAAGTCACCATCAGTGCAACTTCTTTACTTTATTGCCTTAACAACAAAAATGGGCCTTCATTTCAGTGATTAATTTTATGCATTTGCCCTGCGCATCCCTGTTTGGGACCTTTCTTACAGCATTAGCATCCAGTACAGAACCAGGCATCTAGAGCTCTGAAGTCAAATTTTCCCTGGCTTATTTTTTCACTTTGGTCTCCTTGGTTGAAGAGCATTCAGAATGCCTTCTTATAAGAGTTGTGGCTCTAACCTTTTGCTTGTATCTTAAGAGTCTATCAAAAGCTTTGACCTTTAGCCAGACTGAGGTGATGTTATGTCTACACAGTGTCTTAGAGCAGATCTATAGATATGTTCTGAGTAAAGGTACAGATACTAGAAAATTCCTGGGGACATGGTTCTTCAGCAACTCTCCACAAAAGCATCTCTGCCAGTGACCTGTATATGCCCGTGTCATGCGGCTTTCTGCCTACCGAGCTGTTGTGTTGCACTCTTGCATATTTCTTATGTAATGAAATTGGGATTCCTCAGTTCTGATCTTTACTAGACTGCAGTAGCTCTTTTCCTTTGTATACTGCTTGGAAGCTGCCTATAGCAGAATGTTTCACAGCCAGTCTCATGGAAAAAAAGGAGTAGTGTATCCTAAATCTCATGGCTCACCAATCTTCTTATAAATTTCTCCACTGTCCTTCCACTGGATTTTGGTGGTTTACATGTTTTAGCAGGTTACCAGAGATCTTTGTAGTTGATTCAACACCAGTCTGCACTTTGACTGCATGCTTTTTGAAGCCTATGAAGTGGAGCAAAGAGCTGCAGCTGGCAAGAATCTCCTACTCTGAAGCGCACACGTACAATGCACAAGGAAACAATACGCTTTAAAGAACTTAATTTTCTATAGCAGAAAATAACTTCTCTTTTTGGCATCTGAACCTTGGTTTGCAAGTATTTTAATTAAAACTTGTAAAATGGTGACCTATATTCTTCACAGTATTTATAATTTCTCCTTTGAAGGTGATGCTGAAAGATGGACAGTGGTTTGAAGAATGGAAAGATGTGCCTTCAAATAGACAAACACAAATACGTCCTACTATGTTTCCAGTGAAGGATGAAGAGAAGCTAAAGGCAATGAATCTGGAGCGTTGGTAAGTTTTCCTGGAGTAGATTTTGTGAGGATTTGATGTAATGTGTATGGTTGTGGGCAAATTATAATTAGGTCAGATTAGGAATGTGTAAGTCTGAGTATATTTTGATTGCTTCATATGTAATGGCAGTGCACAATATTTAAACTCCAGTGAATCAGAGAAATTACTGCAAGTTGCATAAGAGGAATAAGTAGTCACATGAAAAGGTCAAATTATTTGCATTCAATAGAGATAAACAGTCAAAATTACTGAAAAAGTTTGTAAAACTTTACCAGTTTGACAGTGTGACTTACTTGCTATTAAAGGCTTTCCACAGCTATCCTAAAAATATTGTTTAGAAATGAGTCATTAAAGCTCAGATGGGAACGGTGAAATGAACGTGTTGCATTGATGCAAGTCGTTTTGCCAGAATGCTTTATTTAGATCCTGTTTCTCGTTTGATAAATTCACAATCCTACTAGGAATAAATTTACCTTATCCTGAAAGTAAATATAAATGTGGACCTTCTAGTATTTTGTGAGAGTCTCAATGGAGCTATGAATGTGCTGCAACTTTTTTTATCTTTTCTCTCTAGTCTTAGGATATTGCCGCATCACCAGAACACAGGTGGCTTCTTTGTGGCTGTGTTAATAAAAAAGTCTCCAATGCCATGGAATAAACGTCAGCCTAAGGTAACTTCTTTTAAATTATGTAAAATTTTAATTACTAATAATGTTTCAGGATTTTTTTTTTAAGTTTGCGCATAATAGAAGACATACTATAACTGTTCTGTATCTGCCCTTCAGTTATAGTTCAGTGTGTCAATTAAAAATAAATTCCTAAATCCATGAAGTACTTAAGAAAAAAACCATGACAACTTTTAAAATAGAAAAAAAAAAAAAGAAGAAGAAAGGGGATTTTGAAATGATAGTAAAATAACAAGATAAATCTTGACCCTAAAATTAAGGCTTTGAAAGAATTACAGAAGCAGATTTTATTGGATAGCTAAAACTGTCACTTCCTTCAGCTGTGTGTGGTCCCCTGCTAAAAGCTTTTTCCTGCTGTGTTGTAAGTTAATTCTGATTTCAGTTTATCTTCCTCTGTGGCTGGTTGCTCAGGAGTGATTCACTAGCAGATTAGCAGATCAGCAGCACAGGGAACGGATGTAAAACTGTTTGGAGCGGCAGCTTCAGCCATCTGACTTTAATCCATTTGTTGTCAATTGTCTTTAAAATCCTGTCAACAGGATTTTAAGTTGATGTGATTTATTTGATCTCTTAGATTGTCATGTCCATGAGAAAAACTTCTTGTGTGAATCCCTTTTAGGTGTTTATTTTATTTGCTTCATTAGAACAATTTGTGAGTAAAATTTATGTGGCAGTAGGGAAGAAGCATTTATTCAGAAGCAAGCACCCTCCAAATAGTTCGTGCTGTTCGAAGTTGAACATCGTAGCACTTTTACAGAAGATATGCAGCAGCAGGATGCGTGTGTCACTTTGAGTGTTAGGAGGAAAACAGCAGATCCTGTTTTAAAATAGTCTTCTCTGAGTGCTTGAACATGATTTTGTAGATGGTACAAAAATAGCTTTCTTGGACAGTTGGTATGAAACTGTCCAGATCAGTACTAGAGGTAAATGCAATTTATAGTGATATTGTGATCTCGTAATCAGATTAGCTCCCTGAATGGATCTCTTTAAGCACTTGCATACAAATAGACAAGAATTAAGCACATAGGTGCCTTCTGTTACAAGTTGGGTACTATTTCTGCCTTTTTGAAAATACTGTAATTTGGAATAGGTTCATCAGAAATTACCACAAAGAACAGGAGATACTGAAGTGACAGCAGCTAATTCAGGTAATGGTTCTGACTGTATTGAAGAACCAACACTGGCTGAAAATCAAGAGTCTAAGAAAATACACGAATTGCAGAATTCGGACACTGAGCAGAGCAAAAAGGAAGGAGTATGCGGGTAAGGACCATGTCTGAGTATTTGTCCTGTGACAGTAATTGCTGAGTATTCTGTAGTTCTTTTGTTACTTAGAAGTCGATCAAGAAAAATTAATGAATTCATTCAGTTGTCTTGCATTTCCATGTTTTCTGTCTTGTCTTGTCTGTCTTTCGTTCAGCAAGTTTGGAAAATAACCTATTTTCTTATTAGCATTTGTAAAGTCTGTTAGTACTTTCTTCTCTGTTAAGGAGAAAAAAATACTTTCAGAAGTTAATGTTTGGAAGATCTTTATTGTCTTCACAATCACTCCATCAGAAATCTCTGTTTACTTGTTTTTGTGAGTTCTGTTTCAAAGCACTGCTTCACATCCTCATTTTAACAAGTTAAATTGTGTGTAGTGTTACTGAAGCACAAGAAAATGCCAGTATTCTGTTTGGCATACTGTTGTTACAATAAGCCAAGTGTTGACTAAATGAACTGAATATACTGATTTTAAACCAAGTGCTTTTACTGAAATTGACGGTGCAATGTTACTTTCGTTTTAGACCACCACCATCTAAAAAAATGAAGTTGTTTGGTTTTAAAGAAGACCCTTTTGTGTTTCTCCCTGAAGATGATCCATTGTTCCTTCCTATCCAGTAAGAAAAAATAGGTTTCTGTTTTGGCAGTAACATTCCTATTAGTTCAGGAATATTAGTAGTTCAAGTTCAGTTCATCAAAAAAGATGGGTCTCCTTGGTCTTGTATAAAGGTTTTTGCCTTACTGTGCACCAGGGCCCCCTCTCCTCAACACTTAAATACCTAAGTGAAAATAGCCAACTAGAGTTTGCACTGGAAATTTTCCAGTGTGTCTCAGTGTCTGTAATAGCTTGTCTTTTCTGATGTCATGCAGCTTAGAAAGTCTGATCTTTGTGTTCTGAAGCCAAAGTGCTAAGTGTTCGCAGAGATAGCTGGAGGAAATGGGCTAACCCATGCATTTTGAGTATGTGATTTTATTGCTCAGTTAATCAAAACAAGTATTGTGGCCACAGGAAGTTTTACGCATTGGACCCATCATTTCCCAAGATGAATTTACTGACTCGAACTCAAGAAGGAAAAAAGAGGCAGCTGTACATGGTTTCTAAGGAGCTAAGGAATGTGCTTCTGAACAATAGTGAGAAGATGAAGGTATGGTTCATAAGCATCAGTGGATATCTCCTTGAACTTGCCAAGTGTACTGTTTACATAGAGGATTAGCCCTCTGACAGGCTTTTCTTATTTTTTTAAGTCTGGATTAATGTTTTCCTCTCTGTCCCACCTGTGTTAGAGATGAAAAGTTGACTCTTGAGAGGTAGATAGCAGTCTCTGAGATGAAAATCAGTACATTTTTGGTGGATGAAAGAAAACTTAAAAGTAGAGAGAGGGAATATATAACTGCTGTGTGTGTGCCAACATTTTTATGTAGTCTTCAGATAACTTTACAAGTTTACATTGATGCTGTTGTATTTATGAGCCCCTTAGTTATAAAAGTATTAAGAGCTTTGAAAGCCTACCAAAAAGATGAGTTCAGCTGAATTATTTACTGGCTGTGTTACACAGGGACATTGTTTCAAAGTAATTTTTAACAACTAAACATTTTGAAAGTTCATTAAGCTGAATGATAGTGAGATAATAAGTTGTTTTTTTGAATTAGAGGAAAAAAATTTTTTTATATGATTCCCTATGGAAAATGTCTTGCAAATGCTAAAGATTTGTCTCAGAAGTCATTGTGTAATTTAGGTTGGAATGAGGTCATCTAGTCCAGCTTCCTTCCTACATCAAACAGAGCTGACTTCAAAGCTGGATCAGATACATTCTGGGGCCTCATCCGGTCAAATCTTGAAAATTTTTGAGGATATTCAGTACATCTTTGCAACAGATCTTTGAGATGGATAAATAATTATTCTTTTATCCCCTGTGCAGGAAATGGCTACGTAATTGACAAGATTTTAAAAAACTGGTGCATTATATTAGGTAGTGAGACTCTGAGTACCACAAAGGATAAGCACAGTGTCCGAATAATTAGTCACTTGTACATTTTTGAAATCCTGTCCTTGATTGCCTTTCCCAGAATCACACAGAAAATTCTTAAACTAAAATTAGATATTAATAGTTTGTTGCCCTCATTTTAAGACTGCCATTTCCTCACACTGTTCAGTTTTCAATATGGAAAGGAGTAAAAGGCATTTTTTGTTGAGAGAGCCACATTTTTATAGCGGGAGTTCCTTCTTCCCATGGATGAATATTCACATGAATTCAGTGTCCAGTGCAAATGAACTTTTAGTCGAAGAGTTGAGGAGAAAACAAGTTCAGAGTGGTAATTTAGAATTTATACTCCCTACTGATGCTTATTGACTTTGCTGTTGGCAGGTTATTAACACGGGGATAAAAGTCTGGTCTCGCAACAGTGATGGTGAACAATTTGGATGTGCCTTCAGATTAGCACAAGAGGTAATTGCATAGCATTGTGTTTTCAAAGGATATGCTTTGTTTTCCTCGAGAGTCTATAAGACAGCTGGCATTAACTTTTTCAGATTCATGGTAATTTACATTTTCAGTATGGTTTAAAATGTGAAAATTGTTTTCTGGTATTAGGTAAAGCACATACTGTTTTTAACATTTTTCCTTCAGAAAGCAGGGTTGAATTTTGAAATAATTGTGTTTATTTATTAAACAGGGGATTTATACTCTGTACCCATTCATTCATGCAAGGATTATAAATGTCTGCATAGAAGATGTCAAAATTTTGCTAACCCAGGAAAATCCATTCTTAAGTAAATTTAGCAGTGAAACACAGAAGAAAGTCAAAGACATGGGTAAGCCTGCTAATTTTGCTGTCACAAAATTATTTTTATTTTACACAGAAGACTATGAAAATCCTGTAACATAAACTGTGTTTGCTAAAAATTTTTACTAAATTTATCTTAAATATACTTGTTAGGTAAGTAGGCATTACTGAAAGCCACTGTGCTGCTAGAAAGTGTAGTCTTTTCTGATTGCAGCCTTCAAGGTTTTTGAGCTTTAGAGAACAGAAGAGTTGCCAAACTTATGACTTCTGCAAAGCAGTGCTGTGAGGCAGAATTTAAAATATCTGATGAACAGAGGTTTTATATACGCTTCTGGTTTTTCTGCCTGTTAGTGCTCCAGCTGAAACTGTTTGTTTGTCATCTGCAATTGCTTGTCATGACCTTATGTATCAAATATAGTTACTCCGATTTGATTTTCTTAAATATGGGGAGCAATGTCTACTTGTATTAAACTTTTATTTCCTCTACACTGGATGCTTCAAGAAACGAAAATTGGTTTTCAGCCTTTTGTTACTGTTTTATTTCCAGCTCATTGCTGATCCTTGTACTTCCATGTTTGATGAGACGAAATGGGAAGAAAAAATGTTCTAAAATTTGGGCTGGCGTGCTGTTATGTTCATTTTAATTGAGTAAAAGTTCCGTGCTAGATTCACTGAGTAAATTAATCCACTGTGTGGGTTTTGTATTTTAATTTGTTTGTTTGGGATTTTGGAGGAGGTAGAATTGTCAATTGCTTCTGTAACTGTATAAATACTTTGGTTTGAAAAAAAAAAGGGAATAAAATCTGGTATTGTGTATAGTTCAGTGTACTGATGTAGATAACTGCTAACCATGTCATGCTCTGTGGTTGTCTGAAAACTTGTTTTCTTGAACATTTTCAGATTACAATCATTTTATCATTGTACCAAGTAACACATCTGTTTTGTTTTTGTTCCCCCTTCCCTGTAGCCATGGGAAGTATAGTTCTGAAGTATGACCCAGACCCTGAGTAAGTAGATGTGTTGCTTTCCATTTATGCACTTTTAAGACCTGGACAAGAATTTATTTTCACTCAGCAAAAAGAGAAGTAGAGGCATAGAGATGCAGTGAGGGAAACAGTGAAGCGAGACAGGATACAGAGAATATGACAAGGAAAGAAGCTGTCTTGTCTGTGAATTCTTAAAACAAGTGTAGAATTTAGCTTCATAAAGGAGAGCTGGTAGTTAAGCCAGAGGTCCACAGTTCACTGCATGTGATTTATTTGTTTGTTTCCCTGTAAAGTCCAGCATTTGGAATGGAAAAAGTTTTTTTTTATTGTTCCTTTTTGTGGACAAAGTAACTTCAGTGGACAAAACTCTTGAGAACTTTTTAAATGTTAACTTTCATCTTGCTGTTCCTTTTGTTAGTTTTGAAACCAGAGCCAGAAAATTATTTTGCTTGTTGCAGAAATTAAACAGCATTGAGTTTTTGGTTTTTTGGCTTGCTTGCTTGTAGACAAGCAGTTACCTGTGTAGATGTTGAAGTTAAGCACAATGTACTTTCATCTTCTGTGAATAGTTACAAAATGCATTCAGTGTTAGAACTGAATTGGTGTACGGCTATAAAATGAAGTTTTGAAGCTGAACTTTGTCATAATTGACTGAACTTAACTGCTTGTTTGTAGAAAACCTCATGATCTTCAGTGTCCAATAGTGCTGTGTGGTTGGCAAGGGAAGACGTCGCTCCGTGCCTTTGTGCCCAAGAATGAGAGACTTCATTACCTGAGGATGATGGGAGTTGAAGTGTTTAAAGCAAAGAGGAAAGAGGAGGAATTGGAAAACAAAACTGAGGAAGAAGTTCAACACAGACTGGCGCAAACAGAGGAGGGAATGGATGTGGAAGATAAAGAACATGATTTGGTCACAAAAATGGAAGCAGAAATAGGTGAAGAATCTTCCCAGAGTCCTGTGGAAAGCAGTGCTATGGAAATAGAAAATAAAATTGAGGATTTGGATCAATCTAGTAAAAATGCCAACACTCATGTAAGCCAGGAAAGCAAAGACACGGATGGCAGTAATGTGAAAGATTAGGTTTCTTTCTGTATTGCTTGGCAGCTTCCATGAGGCTGACTTCCAGACTTTTGCTTTTAGCATGAAAGTGTTTTAAATTTTTGGTTGGAATGGGATGTTCCTCTTTTAAAGTTTCACCTATTTTATATTTTAAATGAAAGCTATAAAGAGATTTCTCTTCAAATGTGTCTTCTTTTTACCATTTTAAAATCCCTTTTATTGGTGGGTTTGTGTGTCTGTTGCTGGCAACAGACCAGGCACCAGAAAAATCTAAAGCCCGTATTTTTAATGGAACAATGGTATGCACAAATGCACTGCACGTGTGTAACTGCTCAAAAATTCCTTCAGAAGAAAAACCCGGGGTTCCATTCAAAGCACCTAGAGTCCAAAACCATTTTTTTCCCTGTGATTGTTTACCCCACCTACCACCCGATCTGATTGCTATTGATAACTGCAGGTTCGTTAAAGAATAAGAGAATCAGTGTGAGTATCCATACGAACACACATACAGGATATCTGACTGACAACCTGGTTATTCAAAATAAAACCAGGTACAGCATCCTGGAAAAAAAAAAAGCAGAATGCATTTTACCAGAGACTGATGTCTGAGGTTCTTCAGAGTGATAAATTGCTTGACAGACCCAGCTAGTAAATACTGTTAACTAGATCTTCAGGTGTGCTGAGTGTGCCTGACTCCTGTCTTGAAATGTGCCTGGGAAGAGTCTGTGACTGTCATTCAAATCTGCTGTGGTCATCTGTTCCTCTGTCAGTTCTTCAGGTGGGAGTCATCTCTAATTTTTGCAAGATAACTTGTTTATAGCTGAAATAATAGTTAAAAAAAATCACAGTGATATATATGTTGTTGTATAGTAGATGTTTAAAAGGTTATTTAGGTCTAAAAGGGTAATTTATTTAATCTGACTTAAAAACAAAAAAAAGTTGGCTACCTCAGAAACTTATAATATAAATTCCATCCTTTGTGACTTAGTTTCAGCAGTACTGTGTACTTTTGTCAAATTGGTCTGAAAGGAAAGAGACCAGCAGTACAAGGTATTGTCCTCCTCTAGGACCATAGTGATGCAAATATTTGTTGTGCTTGTCAAGCGGAATTTTACCATGTGTATTTTTATTGATGAAGTCTTGTGTGGCTTGGATCCATTTGCTGTACCTTGCTACAACAGACTTTTTGATGTCTGCCCTTGAACTACTTCATCAAAGGGAGAATTCTTGAGGGACAGACATAAAAGTGAAATAATGCCATGTCCTCTGATGAGATATTAGTCTCATGCAGTGAGGAACCATTGACAGGACTCATTTTCCTCTTGAGAGTCCATAAAATAGGTTAATAAAAAATCAGTTCTTGCCCTTGTATTTTGCTAAGGTTTGAGTTTGTTCTTTGAGTCGAGAGCTGTGATGGGACAGGTTCTGTTTTGGCAGCTCCTTAGGCTGAAGAGCAGCACAGCAGAATTTTCTTTTGAGTGGAGATGTGTGCAAACTATAATTTTTAATTTTTAAAGTATATGAGGAAAAAGATTTTGCAACTTGAAACTTCAAGCATGAAACTTAACATTGGTTTTCATATCTTTACATTTATTCTGGTATAATGGCTTTTCAAAATGGAAGAAGGGTGGAAAGACCAGTGTCACTTAAGAGTTGTCATTGTAGTCTGCAGTACTCAGCCCTGATGATGATTTGAATCCATCTAATCTTTATGCTCTGATGATCTCCATAAATTATCAAAAGGTCAAGTGTTAAGAAGAAACTAAAATTTGTTTTGAATTATGCCTGCTGTTATTGTATCTGCCAATGTTCCTGTGCAGCAGTTTCATCTTCCTTTCAGTCAGTGACTCTGCTAAGGATACAAGTTTGACAGGTTAAGCTGAGAAGAATACTTGTTGATATAGACAATCCAGACAATTAAATCAGCAGAAAGCAAACTATAGAAAATGAACAGTCCTGATTAGGTTTTTTTGGCTGAGCTTATGACAGGCAGACTAAAATGAGAGTAGAAGATTTTATCTGGGAGCTAAAGAAAAGTAGGTTCTTGGATCATAAACTGACTGAAATTGGGTATGACTTAGACTTGTAATAGAATAAGAGCCTATCATTTTAAATCCTCTCAGTAGTCCCATTTTCCTGTTATCTGTGAAATCTTGCTTTGCTCTTGGTGCTTTGGAGGTGTATTTTTTTGCTGTCAAGTGCAAGTGGGAGATCTCAGCTGAGAAACTAGAGGTCTAATTTTCTTGTGCTGTTCAGCAGTTTCACTCCATATCTCCAAGCAAATCCAGGGACTGCAGATTTATCGTATTTTTTTTTTAATACTGCGAGTTTCCTTAAACTAATTGCTCTGTCCCAGTTGCTCTTGCCTTGATAGCCAGAAAGGAAGATGCACAAAACTGTGTAGGTAATGGCTGAAAGCACTGTCCCAGTTTCCCGGGCTGGGAGCCCAATGAAATGGGTGTGTTCTATTGGTCTTTCTCTGCTGAGCTCTCTGCTACTGCGGCTCTGATGCTCAGAGGTGGCTGAACCTCTGCCCGGGTGGTGGCTGCAAATAATTTGAAAGGAAGACAAAAGAAAAGTGATAAGCAATCACATTGATCTTGAACACAAGTTATGAAGTCTGTCCTTGTAAGTAGTCCCTATTAAATTTTGTGAGATTTCTCTAGTTAGCCTTGCTGGTTTTTAGAAACACGGAACTGTAAATGTTTGCACTGGGGGTTTTATATGTGGTAGAGGGGAAAACAGAAAAAAATTCATGCATCTAAATGAATAGTCTGATGATGTGTTGCTCAGAGAAGTCCTCAGTAACAACTGCTGGATCCTTAAGAAAATCTGTTGACTGAAAAGCCTAGAAAGCTAAGGAGAGAACAAAAGGAATGCACCACAGGAGATGGTTTTCTTCAGCATTTACCTGATGTTAGCCATTTGTTACTTTTGGAAATTTGTTAGAATTTTCTTACTTTAATTTGCTGCAAAACTGATATACCATAGCCTAGTGCCACTGAGGTGATTCATTTTTTTTTTTCCTTAAAGGTCTGAATCCTATTAAAAGTCAATGAGGCTTCTCAAAGTATACAGACCCCTTGAAAAATTCCTGCCCATGAATTTCAAATTTAGATTTAACAGTAAAAGGAAGCAATTTAGCTCGTGTAACAACCCCTTTTTGAAGCTGCGGCAAAGGAAAATCGGAGCGTTTCTTTCTTCCATCCCGGCAAACAGTCGGTGGCGTGCTGACGCTGCACTGCTGCCGGAGCGGAACTCGGCACGCTCCCTCCCCGCTCTCTGCCCAGGACGAGCCTTGTAAACAACCCCCAGCAAAGCGGCGCGGACACAACAGCAGTTCTGTTATTCCCAACAAATGTCCCAACGAAGTTGGCCGGCGTGCCCACACGCCTTTGCCGCTGGGCTCTGCAGCTGGAGCGCGGCGAGGCCGCTCCGCACGTGTGGTGCCCGC
Organism: Edolisoma coerulescens; assembly: GCA_013397115.1. NCBI lineage: Eukaryota > Metazoa > Chordata > Aves > Passeriformes > Campephagidae > Edolisoma > Edolisoma coerulescens. Next base: position 154,337 of record VWZW01007698.1, on the reverse strand, counting down.
AGCCAGCACGGGCCGTGTCGGAGGGACCGCACACCCTCAGCATCCGGCACTCACCGGGGTGCGTACCCTGCCCGCGCCTTTCTCCCTCCGCGGGGATTTGCCACGCCTGTGACTCACCCTTGCACCAAATACGTGTTTGTATTTAGTTGTACTTAATTTATTGCTCCGCGTTTCTTAAACGCGAGTATTGTTTTTTGACTAAAATCTGGTTTTCTTCCTCGGGTGTGGCTGCTTGTGTTACAAATTTAAGTTTCTTCTGCACTTGGTATTTCTGTTCAGTTAACATGTAAGCAGGCTGTTGGCTACATAGGTGCTTGCCCAGCTAGCCAATTTTTTTCTTTAAATGAGTTTTCCATGCATGCCTTTGGCAGGATGGATAACTCCAGTCACTTCGTCACCAAGCCATCACTTGGGAACGTGCCTGTACACTCCTGCCTCTCCTGAATACCTCCTTGTATTTCTGATGTTTTGCCTCTCTCTTCCCATTTTCCATTTATCATTGCTTGAAATTACGGACTTCTCCCTAGTTCTCTTTTTTGTGTAGCTCAAATGCTTTCAGGTGTGTTAACAATGGACTTTTGTGAGTTCTCAAAGGGAAAACTGAATGGTGAAATGAATGGTGGCCAAAACAATTCTTACAATATATGTAAGAATGGGGTAAATATACAGGGATCCTTGCCCAGAATATTCTTCCAGACTCCAGGGGTTTCTTGGACCAGAGATTATGTCTTTTGGGTTTAATGGTCCTTTGTGTATTTGTCCTCCATAAATTTGCTCCCTGAGGCCATGTGGACTTTTAGCTCTCATCCTATGGCAGGGAGCCCCAAAATACTTCCTGCTGTTGTGTGAAGTATTTTAGCACCTCATAGGTTTGTTCAATGATCCCCACTTCTTGCATTGAAAGCGACAACAAGCAACTGATTGCTGACTACTTTCTTCAGGACACTTGTGATTTATTGTCTTCTGTCATATCCCTTATCAGTCATCTTTTTTTCCAAGCTGAGGGGTCCTAGCTAACTTGTTTATTCCCTCTATGGAGACTACTCCAGATCTTTCATCTTCTTTATCAAATGTTTCTGAACAGTTTTCTCGGTTTTTATGTCCTTTTCCAGGGGGAAGAATTGCACATGGTGCTTAGGATGTGTCATTTGTGGAAGCATGTGCTCACTGTTCTGTCCTCTTGTACTCTCGTTAGTGATTCTTCATGTTACTAAATATCAAGATGAAGTTTCACTGGAATTGCTTGTCATAACCTCATTATTATGTTCTGAGCAGCAATGGAGAACCTGGTGGTTTTTACGTGTGCTGGTAGCATTATTTTTCCCCACATAAATCACTTTTGTCTGCATTGAGATTCGTTTGCTGTTTTGTCACCCAGTTGCCTTGGTCTTGTAAGGTCCTTCTGCAATTCTTTGAAGCTGGACCTAAACCAGTAGTTACTGACTGAATTGCATTCTGCCCAGAATAGTTTTCTGGGAGTCTGCGGGTCCGTAGTAGCTCTGAAGGGATCCTAAGCTGGTTGCTTCTTTATGACTAGGTCACAGGAGAGGAATTTCATCTCAAAATACTGATGAGCAGGATGACCGAGCCCAAAGAGACTATAGTATTTTCTTTCTAAATATTTAAGTAATTAAATATGAATTTAATTACTTAATTTAATTATGAATTTAATGTGTCCACAAAATACTCTCATAGAGTGCCTGTTGTCTGGAAAATACCAGCTTATTGGAGGGAAAAAAGGTGACCTTAGGAGCACAGCAATCAGACTTCTGACAATTTCCCCTGAAACTTTTCCAGGGTTCATCAACCTAGAAAACTACCAAGAAGGGTCTCGAGAACCACCCCCTAAACTCGTCTATGGCTTCTCAGGCTTCTAATTCACCAACTAACTTGTGCAACAAGGTGGTATCCTGTACATTGTGTTACCAGGAGTTCTTGCCCTTGTAGGTCTGGATGTCTCCGTGACCAGCTGCTAGTCTGGTACACCATCCAACTGTGTGTCTGTATTTTCAGCTGATACTTTAAGGCAGTGAAGAAGGAGTTGGAAACAGCCTGAAATACTAAAATTGTCTGTGTCATTTGTCCCAAGTGACTTTTGGAGTCATTTTACCCCACAGAAAACTTTGCATTTTCTCTATCTTATAATTTCCTGACTTTGGAACTGAGTATAGAGAGACAAGTGCACTCAGCTGATCTGAAGTGGTCTTCACCTTAGAAATATTTTTCTTTTACACCTTAGTAATATATTTTATGGTGGGGTTTAAATTCATTGCTGCAAAATCAGCTTAGGCTATCTGGATTTATATTTTTTATTGGTGAAAATACTGTAGAGCTTATGAAAGGTGACAGATTGACAGCCTTGCAGTTAAGCTGATTGTTCCATTATTTCCCAGCATCTTTCATCCTTTTAAATACATCTGCTCTTTTCTGATCTCCCATACTCATTTTTTCAGATGACTGCTAAGTCTTCTGAGTCAGTGAAAGCTACTTCCCTGGGTATCTTTTGATGATGTTTATCAGGCTTGTCTAATTTGTACAGTTGTCTAATTTAGTTAGGTGTAACTCATTTCATTAGTCTCGATCTTAGGGACCAGAGGAAGAACATTCATTGATATTGTGTGCATGAACAGCCTTATTTTATTAAAGGGCTAGGTCATCATTTTAGATACATTAATTGCTGTATAGAGAATGCAGGTTCAAAAGAGATAACAGGCAACTCAGTTTGAAATCATCTGCTGATCCTTTTTTCTTGAATACATTTGTCAGCATTTTCTTTGTGCCATTCAACAAGGTAAGAACAAACTGCAGGGAATGGTATCTTGTTATCCTGAAATTCTCTTGCTAAGTTGCATTTTGTAGAGGCACTTCTCAGGGCAAAGTGATGTGACTCACAGCAAAGGACACAAACATGCAGCAAGGGAGGCTTCAGTGGCATATGAGGAAAAAATTACTCCCCACAAAAGGAGCTGAGCACTGGGGCAAGAGGCCCAGAGAGATATGGATCTCCATCTTTGGAGATCTTCAGAACTTTTCTGATTGAGGCCCTGAACAAGCTGACCTAGCCAGGAAGCCAGCTCTGCTTTGAGAAGGGGGTTGGACCAGCTCCCCTCCAGAGCTGATTCAAACCTTAGTCTTTTTCTGATTCTAGCATCACTTCCCAAGTAAATGCCTTCAGCCAAGCACAGACAGCCACAGCCCCCTGAGACATTTTGCTGAGTATGCCTTCACCCACCCTTTGGCTCTTCAGACATGGAAGTATTGCATTTAGTGATTAGGGAAGCACCTGTGCATGTCCAACTCTAGTTAAACCAGCCGGCAATGGCTAACAACGCAGTTACTGGATCCCCTGCTGACTATGTACAGTAGGTTGGTATTGCCAGTGCTTTTTGTTTCCTGTAATTCAAGCTGATTCAGTGGAATCTGTCAAAATGCAGGAGGAGTAACTTCATGGTTCTTTCAACTATATCATAAATCAGAGGATAAAAGAGTTGAAACTGCTGATGAAATTGTTAATGTTAGATTGCTGTGGTAGAAACGAGCCTCCAGTGTGGCATTTTGTGCCACCACTGTTACTTCAGGAACACTGCAAACGTACAAGGCTGGGGAATTGTGTCCTGTGTTCCAAAATGCTGCATTGCTGGCTGAGGAGAGCTGCAGCACATGAATAATGTGAGGCATCTACAGATCTGAATTGTTCCCGTTTTCATTAAGTCGTATGTTCAGCTGTAAATGTTACGTTGTCTCTAGAGGCAGAGGATGAGTTGTACATAATGACTGTGAATTTCAGATAGAAAGGGCAGATCTGAGCAGTTTTAGAACATTTTTATTCCCTCAAAAAAAAAAAAAATTAAATAAGGGCATGATTATCTGGTTATCTGGTTACTAGACAGCACAGGAAAACCCATGCCCCCTTCAGTTTTGGTCAAGGGATGGCCACCCACCCAAAGAAGCACCAGCCCAGGACTGATCTTTGACCAGGGAGGATGTGAGACACTGCTCGTTGGTGTGTGGTAAAATCAGGTGGTGCAGGAGATTCAGTTTCTTCATTACCTCAAAAAGGAAGTGACGGTACAAAAGGAATGGCAGCTGTGAGGCACTTGTCCTGGTGGGACTACAGCATGTTCCAAAGAAGTTGGGAAGTACCTTTCTAGGGAAGAAATATCGGTGGAAGGTGTTGATAGCAGGCAAGCAGTTTTTCTTAAAAAGAAATGTTCTGTGGAGAGAAGTAATACATGTATGTGCTGATGGTCTCCTGTAGGTCTCACAGGATGTCAGCCAGTCCCATGGAGATATTTCTGGAGCTCTAGAACATCTTAAAGACAGTCAGAGACAACATTAAGGCAACTGAGCAACTGAACCTTACTTCCCTGTGGGTGGGGCTTCAGTGTTTAACTGAATTGCTTCTGATATTAGCCAATCTGGGTTTTCTTTCTGATAAAAAAAGTTGTCTGTTGGGGTGGTTTTTGGTTGGTTTTTAGTTTTTGGTTTTGTTTTGGTTTGTATTGTTTTGTTTTTTAATCAAAGCCTTCTCAAGCAGCACTGGCAAAAAAGGGGAGAGAAAGAGAAACCTAGAAAATGTGTGTCAAATAACAAAAGCAGTCATCACAACTGATGAACAATTTATTTGATTCCTATAGAGAATCCAGTTATTCTGCTTTTCACATCCAAACAGCATTTGAATTTATATCTGGTGTTTGGAAAACTCACATAACGCCTCACTCAAAAACCTCAAAAAAGAACTAATTCTTCAATGTTTTCCTTCCTGTGACAAATGGCAACGGGTCGTGGACGTGACACACTTGGTTGAGAACTGATGTCATACAAAAGGGTTTGCAGGGTTAAAATAATATGAAATCTCTGATCATGCTATTACAGTGACTGTGCTGTTCCCTTGGAGAAGAAAAAGGAGGGATAATGTAATACAAATGGTGTATCTGAACAGAGGGAATAACACTAACATTTTGTACTCCAGGCTGCCTTGGTACAGGGCTGGAATAACAGGGTGATGCTCTTGACCTTCATGAATGACATTGAAAAGAAAGCTGAACTCAGCCTGATTCTTTCCTGAATTTTATAGAAAAGCACAATAAATCAGATTTAATCTGAAAAGGTAAACATCATGATACAGGGCATTTCCCTGATATATTCTTTTTAGCATGCCAGCCATCTACAAAAAAACTGATGTCATTTCCCATCTCTCTAGATTAATTTCCAGGCTGTGTTCTTGAGGCAAACGAGACTGTTTCAAATCAACTCTGCCCACCGAACCGAGCGTGTGGGACCATGGAAACAGTAGAGCAGGCTGGGTTGGAAGGGACTTGGGGAGGTGGTGCAGTGAGCCTCCTGCACCATGAAGGGCCAACTTCTCTGGTTGGCCAGGGCCTAGGTGAGTCTTGAGTGGACTGCCCAGGGTGGACTGCCTAGGGTGGGCTTTCTTGCTGGGCAGCTGCTCCAGTGCTTACCTGCTTCTGTATGGAGGCCATTCAGCAAAACATGGCAAAAAAACTCCAGGCAGCTGACCCTTCCATAGCAGCATGGAATAATTCAGGTTGGAAAAGACCTCTAAGATCGTGAGTCCAACTGTCAACCCAGCACCACCGTGTTCACCACTAAGCCATGTCCCCAGGTGGCACATCCACATACCTTTCCAGCACTTCTAAGGATAGTGACCCCACCACTTCTCCGGGCACTCCACTCCAATGCTTGGCAACCCTTTCAGTGAAGAAATTTTTTCTAATATCCAATCTAAACCTTCCATAGAACAACTTGAGGCCATTTCTTCTTGTCCTATCACTTGCTGCTTGGGAGAAGGGGCTGACCCTCACCTCACTACACCCTCCTTTCAGAGAGTGATAAGGTCCCTCCGAGCCACTTTTTCTCCAGGCTAAACAACCCCAGCTTCATCATCTGCTCCTCACAGGACTTGTGCTCCAGACCCTTCAGCAGCTTCCTTGCCTTTTCCTGGACATGCTCCAGCACCTTCCTGTAGTGAGAGGCCCAGAACTGGACACAGTGCTTGAAGTGTGGCCTCACCAGCACTGAGCACAGAGGGACGATCACTGCCCTGGTCCTGCTGGACACACTGCTTCTGATACAAGTCACCTGGGCACACTCTGGCTCGTGATCAGCCAGCTGTGAACCAGCACCCCCAGGTTCTTTTCCGATGGGCAGCTTTCCAGCTACTCTCCTCCAGTCCTACATGGAGTAATACTTTATACAGCTGTACTGAAATACTGTGTTCTCCTGAAATGCTGTAGATGTGTTTTAACACACAAAAAAAAGAAAAAGCACAGTACATAGGACGACAGAGAGGTCTCAGTAGGAGATGAGTGATTACCAACAAATTACAATTGATTTAGAGAGGGGATATACGGACGATAACTTTTGTCAGGCTCACTGCTGAAACTGCCAATAGAGGAGCCCTACTGTGAAAGAATGAACAGCAGATGCTAGTCATAAAAACAATATAAAAAGTCTGAAGCAGCTGGTAAGGACAACACTTGACTTTATGGTTGGTTGCACCAAGCACAGATGCCAACTACTGTTTCTAAGCAAGATCTGAGAACAAGAATCTAACAAATGCATTGTGATTACTGGAAATCACTGTATTTGCCTCCAGACCCCTGACTGGGATCGAAGATCTCTGATAGAGACTGGCTCTGGCTCTAGAGCTGCTCACCCCCTTCTGCCTGGAAGATGCGTGCTGCCAGCACCAAATTGCTCTCATGTATGGCACAGGTAAGGGACACCCAGAAACAACCTGCCAAAAGAAGCCAAAGCAAAGGCAGCCTCTGAGAGCAGCTTCACAAGCTCTCCTTATATCAGTGTTCTTTGGAGGGGCATGACCTTGTTCAAGAAACTGTTCAAAACCTCTGCCTCCCGCCACCCCTGGAGGATGTAGGATGTGTCTGGAGGAGCCCAGGGGGCTGAAGAAGCCCTGAGTAGAGCAGTGTGACCAAGCAATGCTTCCTCAGAGGTAGGCGAGCGGAACCATTGCAAATGCCAAGTAAAAGCTTCTCACTTCCGTAAGTGCTGCGCCCCCGCAGTGCTTGCCTGGCACAGGGGAAAAGCTTGTGTGGCCTGGCTGTGGATGTGCTCTTAAATGCTGCGTGCCTGCTTCTTCCCAGAAAGATGCATCCATTCACAGAGGGCTTCCTAGCAGGGAGGTGAAACGGGCAGAGAGCCCCCAGGGAAGCTGTGAGGCAGGGAATGCTTCAGGGAGAAGGGATGAACAGGATGGGAAGTGGGAGGGCAGAGGACAAACACTAGGAGAAACTTGGGAAGCTGGACAAGAATGCTGGGAGGCAGAGGAATCCTGCAACATTAAGAATAACAAGCAAAGTATTGCAGCTGGCTGCGGGTGAGAGGAATGTGGAAGGATTTTGAAGGTCAAACATCTGATGTTAAAAGGAAAAGATGCCCCTGGGGAATTGTGTGTACGCACAGCACTGGAACTGCTGCTTTCCAGGACTGAGCAACGTGATGAAGCACTGATGCACTTACTGGCTGCAGCTCCTGAGGGAAATGCGTCCATGCAAGAGCTGCTCTCTCTGGTGCTTGAAGGGAGCAATTAAGGCCATTGCTAGGCAAGTTCTTAACAGCAACCGCCTCTGCAGACAATATTGAAGAGATGCCAGTTCTGGGCTCAGGAATGATGGTAAAGTCTTGTGAGGACAGGAAGTACCAGAACAAACTGGGGAACAAAACAGGAGGCACCAAATCAATATGGCACATAAAAGAGTAGCCTGTTCCAACAGGCCCAGTTGGTTTGTGCTTGAGAGTTTGGAAGGGGCATAAGCCGGACACTGAAAGGGTGCAAATGAAATTATATCATAGTATATAACACATGGTAAACCTCAATGCATACCTTATATCCAGTGTTTATCAAATATATATATATACTCAGATTACCTTAAATGATTTAGATTTGTGTTAAATTTTTATATTTATACTTTCAATCTATTATTTTCAAATTTTTCTGATTATTGATAAACTATATGTATTTTATATTATAAATTATATTACATACACTATATACTCTATGTGTATGCTGTCACAGGTTTCTATAACAGAGTGTATAATACGTGCACATGTTAGTATAATTATATAATATACTGTGTGCTATTGAATTGCATTATAACATGTCACATATTTTTTCACAGAATTATGGAACGGCCTGGGTTGGAAGGGACCCCAAAGACCATCTTGTTCCAACCCCCCTGCCACATGCTGGGACACCTTCCACTAGACCAGGTTGCTCAGAGCTCCATCCATCCCTGACTTTGAATACTTCCAGGGATGGGGCATCCACAGCTTCTCTGGGCAACCTGTTCCAGTGCCTCACAACCTTCACAGTAAAGAATTTCTTCCTAACATCTAATCTAAACCTACTCTCTTTCAGTCTGAAGCCATGTTGCCCTGTCCTGCTCTTGTAAATCGTTCTGAGTGTAGTCTCCATTCAGATACTGGAAGCTTGCAATTAGGCCACCCTGAAGCCTCTTTGAATTATTATGGTTTACTATATAACACAATGTAAACCATTTTTCTCTTTACATTATAGAATGTATAAAATATATGTATAATATTGCATTATACAATCTATCTATATAGATACAATACATAAGATATAAAATAGTAACTATTACATATTAGACATTCATTTCTCACTGAATCCTGATATTGTGCTAGAAGGCTAAGGAGACACAAAATGCTGAGTGTCTGTCTTGCTCTGGTTTTTTTTTATTTTCCAGATTAGAAAAGCAAGCTTTCTGGGTGATCCTCAGAATCAAGAGCCAGTAAACCTTATGCCTGCAGCTGGCAAATAGGTTTAACTGATCATTTGAAACAAAAAACCAAAAATAATAACAATTTTAAAAAAAGATATAAAGGACAACATAATGCAATCAATCATTCAAAAACTGTCCATGAAGTCCTTTCTTAGCAGCTATAAAAATGCAGAATTTTCTTATGGCTACAAATCTGGCCATGATACAAGAAGCAGAGTAGGACTGAGAAATCAATTTTCAGGGTGCAAGAAATCAGAAACCTCAACGTGTTTAAAAATATTAAGCTCCAGCAGGTGATCTACATAACATATTAAATACGTGGACATTTGGAAAGGGGATGTGAACAGTGAGTTAGCAAAATTTGTGGAGACTACAAAGCCATTTGTTTTCATTAAAGCCTGAGACTATTACAAGGCAAGTTGAATGAGGGACAAGTAAATGGAGGATTCCATGGCAAATGGCCCTCCATAGTCAATACAAAGGAAAGAGAACTGTAAGGAGAAGATAAAACTGCTCAAACACTTGAATTTTAGATGGAGAATACCAACATGGCAGTGAGATTTGGGTACTGCTGTAGGCAGCTCGTGGGAGACCTCTGCTTGGTGGGAGATTCTGTGAGGATAAAACACTGAAATGTCACCTTGAGACACAAACTGGGGAAGTGTAACCATTCTTCTATTTCTTTTTGAACTGGTTTTGTTCACTTCTCACCAACACAGGCTGCTGTCAGAGGTTCTCTTAAAGAAGACAAGAGCCAGCAACTATGCTACCAATTGGACATAAGGAAAAGCGGAAACTCCCAGAGTGTAACTAAGCACTGGAACAGGCTGCCCAGAGGGGTGGTGAAGTGTCCACCTTTTGAAATATTTGGAATTCAGGAGGACAAGGCCCTGAGGAATCTGACCTAATGTCCCAGATGATCTTTTTTGGAGCAAATGGTTGAATGAGATCATCTCCATTCCAAACTGAATCATTCTGATCCCCAGGACAAGATTCTGACTCTCCCCTCTGAGCCATCAGGACACAGAATTAGATGACTTTCTCATCCAGCTGGACAATTAATTTGTACCCATCTCAACATTTGTAAATGACATCAAAAATACAAACCAGATGCCTCTTTCAAATCTTGCCTAGCACAACATAAAGCAATTGTTTTTATTGCCCGTCATGAACACAGACTGGAATTTGCAAGTAATATTGAAAGATTTTAAGATACAATATATAAATATCATTAGGCATTCTTTAGGAAAAGCCTGTGTGTTTGTAGAGCATGTCCCGAGCCTTCAAATATCTTGGCAATAAAGTTACCAAATATCCAAAGCTGCCCCACACGTAACAACGTGAAAACTAAGATTCCTTTTCCACCAGCTATGAGCAGAAGGATCAGGTGCAATAATAGCCAAAATCAAAGCTCTAACTGCAAACTGAGAAGCTTTGATGAATGCAAAGATGGAAATGACCTGGCAATGTGCACTCACAGCCCAAAAGCTAAACTGCATCCAAAATGTGTCCTGGGCTGTATCCAAAGGACTGTGGCCAGAAGGGCAAGGGAGGGGATTCTGGCCCTCTGCTCAGCTCTGGTGAGACCTCACCTGCTGTGCTGCATCCAGCTCTGGGAGCCCCAGCTCTGGACTGAGTCCAGAGAAGGGATACCAAGGTGATCAGAGGGATGGAGAACATTTTCTGGGAGGAAAGGCTGAGAGTGTTGTTTCGGCCTGGAGAAGAGAAGCCTCCGGGGACATGTTATAGAAGCCTTCCAGTACATGAAGTGGGCCAGCAGGAAAGCTGGAGAGGGACTTTTCACAAGAGCATGAAGTGATAAGGCAAGGGGGAATGGCTTCCAACTGAAAGAGGGTCGATTAAGACATAGGGAAGAATTTTTTTTATGATGAGGGTAGTGAACCACTGGCACAGGTTGCCCGGAGAAACTGTGGGTGCCCCTTTGCTGGAAACACTCAAGGTCAGGCTGGACTCTGACCAATTTGATCAAGTTGAAGATGACCCTGATCATTGCCAGGGACTTGGACTAGCTGACCTTTAAAGGTCCCTTCCAACTCACCCCATTCCGTGATTCTGTGATTACCATCCTTTTGAGCTGCTCCCTAAGGGTATGCACAGCTCTGAGGCAATGCTGGTGCCTTCTGGCATCCTTCAATGAAACACCCAGTGCTGTGGCATTTGGAGCAATCTGGAGAAGCCATCATGTCTTCAGAATGACACACGGATCACAGATCACGCTGAAGTTGACATCAACTCTTACTCATTTCCATAAGGCCACTTTTCACTTTCTGAAATAGTTGGGTCCCTTTACACTAAGTTAAAGGTTATTTTTATTTCATTAAAAAACATGCTTGTGACTAGTGCTGATAAAATGGATGGGGTTTTGTTGTCTTTTTTGGGGGGTGGGGATGTTAATTACTTTTGTCTCTGAAAAGGTGAAGCTTTCTTTTAAGTGATTTCTCAGGTTCAATGCAAAGTGTTGTGCTGCTCAGGAAGGAAGGAATGGATGCATGAAGGGAGGGCAAGGTATTTCCTGGGAACTGAGATTTAATTGTTTGAGTCCCTTTCATGGATGTTTGCCTTACTGATAGAGAGTGACAAAAAGGGAGACTGCAGAAGGAGTGACATGAGGGTGGTTGTCTGTCTCAGCTCAACTCATTTTCTTGTAGCTGATTCTCTGAATTTGCTCCTTTTGGCTAGATCAGTAACATCTTTGCAGGTTGGTGCGTGTTAACTTTGCTTTCCTTTCTTCTTCCTTACCCTGCCCTACTCTTCTCCCTCCACTTCTACCTCAGCACAAGGAATCTGACAGGTTTGTCCTTAGGCACCAGCAGATGATTCATTTAGAGAACGAAAAAAAATGGGAAGGAAGAAAATCTATCTTTTCCATAGGTAGCCTTAGACAAAGAGATGTCTCTGGTCAAGGAGCTTTGAAATAAGAAGCAGTCTCCTATTGCTTATTTCCTCTTTAGATGGAGAAGCTAAGACTTTGTGTTTTCTTACAAAAGGGTGGATTCTATCGAAGATACCTAAATGTTCTCTGGCAGATTGAAAAATTTAATTTAATTGAAATAATTTACTACAAAGTATTGCATTTTGACTAGTTGCTTGAATCACAGAGGATAATCTCTTTACATTACAGATGTTGACTAAACTTTGCCAGATTTATCATCTACTGAGCAATGGTATTCCTGGTTTGGCAGGCTGTCAGGGAGCCAGGGGCAGGACAGGTCTGTGGAGCTGGAAGCAATGCACAATAGCAGGGGGGTCTGTTTAAAATATTTTTTTTGCCCCTAGTGTAAAACTAGCCTCCGTAAGAAGTTAAGGACATTCCGAAGGATCCTTTGAAGACATTTTTCATTGGAAACAGGGAGGTCCTATCCTTTTACTAGTTTCTGCTTATGTAGAGAAAAATCTGGCCAAATGTTTAAAAAACCTTCTGTGCTTTGCCCACGTCAGTTTAAGCTGGATATGCCAGCTGTTTACTTTCGTGAGTTAATGAGTATTCTTAAGCTTTCCTCATTTGTTTAAGAGCATCAGCATTAGAGGACAAAGGGATGTCGATATTGGGAAATCAAAATGCTGATTCAATTTCTCTACTGTATTAGAGCTCTTGTTACATGTCATGTGGCAAAATCTCAGATCACTTGACAAAGTGTCCTGAAGAGAGAATCTATTTCTTGAAATTAATTTCAGTGACAGAGATGACCTTGTTATAAACTAGGGCTCTCTACTCTCACATTCATACATTTAGCTCTAAGAGGAGATGGCTGCCAGAATTGCTCTGATCCAGCAGATCATAACTTGAAGCCACACAAAGGCTGCAGCATGTTTCTTTGTGGTCATTAAGCTAAACACACACTTCAATTTATTTTTTAAGGACAACTTTCCACTCTCATTCCAGCTGATACATAGCACAAAACTCCCCTAAAAGCATATCAAGTTGAAAGGAATGACGGTTTGTCTTTACAGACAAGCTGTGGGCCTGCTGTGGATAAGACTAACACTGCAAGATAAAAGAAACAATGGGAAGAATTCCACCGATTGATGAATGGAATGCAAGAGATTTGTCCTTACAGATAAACTGTAAGTCTACTGATAAATGAATTTGTATATTGAAAGATGAAAGAAACCATGGTAAGAACTATGAATTCCAGGAACTAAAAAATTAAGGGGAGGGTTATCCATTAGAAGGGAGTCTTAGGTATTAGGCATTCCGGGAAGTCTGTACCTCTCAAGTACCTCAGCCAATGGGGAAAGAGAGAGGGAAACGCAGCCAGGAAATCAGGATAAAAAGGAGGCTGTGTCCTCCAAAAATTTGAGAGACTCCAGGGGAATGCCCCATGGCCTCTCCCTTTATTTAAATAAAGTAACAGGACTCCTCTGTCTCCTTTTTGGAGACACCTCTGGTGTTTGTGGATTAATTTTCCTGACAAAATCAAGTATAGCTCTGCAGTTACAAGTGCCTGCTAGCTGAGGATGCAGGGAATACACTAACATTTGTGAGTGCTCTCCCTCCTACCAACACTTTTACATTTAAAAGCAGTCTGTACTGGCCCATGATGGTGTTACTGACAGGACCCCTTGAGTACAACCCACATGTACTCCAAATCACTTGGGAAAACACTGGGAAGGTGGAAAGGCATATTTTACTGAATAGCTGCTCAAGGCATGTGAAGTAATGTAGGACAAAGAGCTATAAAGAAGAATTTTCTGGTCATCTTTCAAATATCAACCCCTGAATTGTCGTCCATCCCTCTTTGGCTTTGTTTACTGGCAGGAATTAATGTTCTTCTCTGTTAAAAGAAGATTTCAAGAGAAACTAACAGCATAAACTGAAGCTTCTCCTTCAGGAGGCTGCAGTAACCTCTGGTTCTTTTCCTTCCAAAGAACCTGTCAGTAGGTGTACTGATGAGGGTGTTTCTGCCTCCTCCTTTGCCACCCTCACCATGGTGGATCCTTACCACTCGTACCCAGGTTTATCTAGTTACATTTATGCTTTTTCCATAAAGAATTTACCATGGCTATTATAGGCAGCATCCAGCTGTCACTTTTTGAGAGCTGGTGCATGAATTGTAGATAGCTCCAGCTAGCAATGGATGGATCATGTCATCTGTGATGTCATGTGACATCAGTGAAATTCATGTCACAAAATACTTGGACTCTTCAGGTTACTTCCAATGGGAAGGAACCTTTAAATTCCAATTAAATTCAAATTAAATGCCAATACAGAAAGAAGAGCAGAAATGGCCCTAGATAAAGCTGTTATTTCTACCCCAAGTCCTGCAGAAGATGTCTATGGAGTTATGCCCTGGGTCTGAAAACCTCATGGGTGTTATGGTCAAAAAAGTACCAGAACAGAGTCTGTTTCATCTTCGATCTTGATTTGGGTCCAGGGTTTGCCTATTAATGTGTGTGCGTATGTATATATCTGTATCTATATATCTCTATATCTACATCAACATCAGCTATATCTATATATCTGTATCTATGTATCTATACCTATATATCATCTATATCTATATCAGTAAATATCAAATAAAAATACATATAAAAATTAAAAATACATCAGGAATAACCGACTGCCCTTGGAGCAACTGTTCAGAAGGTCAGGACTAGGGTCAGATATTTTCTGCTTGGTGATAGAGGAGAGGGGAGAAGCGACTCGGCACAGATGCACCTTGTTTGCAGGAGCCCTGTAAAGGCTGGGCACCACTTGTGCTCGCCGAGAGCAGCAAAACTGCTCCTGCAGCGCTTCACACTCAGACTGACGGCACTTCCACTATGACTCCATTTTGCGGGACGCAGAGGATAAGGGAGCTGAATCACAGCACTATTCACTGTGGCAACGTTACCAGCTGTGCTCTAGGGCTACTCACTTGGAATACATGAGCCCTTTGTTCCATCCCTTTGTTTTTCCAAGTGCTCTGACTGCCCTTGTGAGGGAGGGGTACTTGACAACACAACTTTATCTCAGAAATGGGGTCAAAATAAGTGAAATCAGAGGCGGCTTTCGCATTCAGGTGCGGTGATGTAAAGCACAGAGCATACAAGGGAGCAGGGAAGGAAAGATAAATCCAGGTCCTCACACTGCCTCTAGAACCTTTGACCCTACAAGGTGGACAGGGGAAGCACGTGTATTGACCAGACTGGGATCTCTTGTGCAGCAGAACGTGGACATCAAATGCAAAGCAGAAGAACTGTACTATGACATGACCTGGATGCACGACTTGAAGAAACACTAAGAAAGTTTGCAAATGACACTAAACTGGGAGAGACTCCCTCAAGGGCAGAGAGGCCCTGCAGAGAGACCTCGAAAAATTAGAGAGATGGGCAATCACCAACTGTATGAATTTTAACAAGGCCAAGTGCTAGATTCTGCACCTGGGATGGGGCAACCCTGGATGGATGTACAGACTGGGGAATGAGATGTTGGAAAGCAGTGCTACAGAAAGATGCCTGGGGGTCCTGTCCATGGCAAGTTGAACAGGAGTCAGCAGTGCCCTGGCAGCCAGGAGGGCCAAGCGTGTCCTGGGGGGCATCAGGCACAGCATCGCCAGCCGGGCAAGGGAGGGGATTGTCCCGCTCTGCTCTGCACTGGGGCGGCCTCACCTCGAGTCCTGGGGGCAGTTTTGGGTGCCACAATATAAAAATGACATTAAACTATTAAAGAGTGTCCAAAGGAGGGCAACAAAAATGGTGAAGGGCCTTGAGAGGAAGCCATATGAGGAACAGCTGAGGTCACTTGGTCTGTTCAGCCTGGAGAAGAGGAGACTGAGGGGACACATCATTGCAGTTACAACTTCCTTGTGAGGTGAAGAGAAGGGGCAGGCACTGATCTCTTCTCTGTGGTGACCAGTGACAGGATCCAAGGAAATGGCCTGAAGTTGTGCCAGGAGAGATTTAGGCTGGATGTTAGAAAAATGTTCTTTACCCAGAGGGTGGTCAGGCCCTGGAACAGGCTTCCCAGGGAAGTGGGCACAGCACCAGCCTGAGAGAGTTCAAGAAGTGTTTGGACAACACTCTCAGGCACATGGTGTGACTCTTGGGGTGTCCTGTGCAGGGCCAGGAGTTGGACTTTATGAGCCTGGTAGGTCCACTCCAACTCAGCACATTCTATGATTCTACAATATGACGTATTATAGGAGAAAGTCCCTGTCAGAAATGTCACCAAAATCTTTTTCTCCTCAAATGTTAATTTGCAGAATGTTTAGAGGAGGTAAAACTGGGGAGTTCTTGAGAACAGGGGCTTTGGCCCTAAGAACTCAAGGATTAGAACCTTAGCAATCATGGAAGACTTGCACTGTGACACAACTTCAGCTGGAGTAGCTCGCTTTCCATAACTTAGAGATCTTTCTTGCAGAAGATCCCCTCTGTAAGCTCCAGGCTGCTTTCCATGGTTTCTACTGAGGGAAGTATTTTTCAGTCTTGCATTGCAGGAAAACAGACATGACAAACCTGTTAAGCTTAAAGTTGTTCAGGGAAAGCGGAATCAAAAGTTCTCTCAAACCACACATTTACATGGAAAGTATTTGTAACAGTGGAGTCATAGCTGGTGCAGGTATGCAAGAATTTTAGTGTGAATTAGTGACACCTTCAATAGGTGTTTGTATAACTTCAACATCCATGCAGTGAAGTTAAGAGCACAGGGTGCTTGGAAGGGGATACTTTACACTTCCTGGAGGTTAGCAGCTTTAGGAATTGGGCATATTTTTGGCTATAAAGTTTGTTTTCCCAATATCTCAGAACAGCAGAATTTTATAATACATATAATAGAACCACGGAAACATTTAGTTTGGAGAAGACCTATGGAGATCTCTAGTCAAAATGCCTGCTTCAAGCATGGATCAGGTTATTCAGGGCATTATGCAGCTCATTATGCAGCTGAATCCCAAAAATCTCCCACAGTGGAGACTCCATTGTTTCTGGACAACCTACCTAGTACTTGCCTGCTTGCCTGGTTGGAAAAGGTTCTTCACTTCATCCAGCTGGGACCTAGCTTCCTGCAATTTGCATCTACTACCTCTTGCTGTTTGTTCACATCAGAGAAGTGGCTTCATGCATCTCCTCTGTAATCCCTTTCTAGGTACTGCAAGACTGCTGTCAGCCCCCTCTCAACCTTCTCTTCCCAGTCTAAGCAAAAGCTGCTCTCTCAGCCTCTTCCTGCACATCACAGGCTCCAGACCCTGAACCCTCTTGGTGCCCCTTCAATTTGTCAAAAAGTGCCCTGTTCTGGGGGGCCAAAACTGGACATACTGACTCACAAGTGAGGAAAATAATCATGCTCCTTGACCAGCTGGCAATGCCTTTGTCAGTGCAGCCCAGTGTGTGGCTGGTCTTCCTTGAGACAGGGGTGCAGTGCCGATCCCTTGTAACTCCTGTCTTCCCGGGACTCCAAGTTCATTCCTGCAGAGCTGCCAGACAGCCCCAGCCTGTCCTGGTCAGTTGGGTGGCTCCATTTGAATACAGGGTCTAATGCCTGTCACTGTCAAACTCCATGAAGTTCCTGTTGGCCCGTTCCTTCAGCTTCTCTGGGACCCTCTGAATGTGAGCCCTGCCTTCCAGGATATCAACCATTCCTCCCAGTTTGCTGGGATTATCATAAATTCTCTTAATACATTCTAAAATTATATTTATATAATAATCAAATAATTAAAACCTCATCCAGTATAAGGCATTACCTGTGTTGTATTGTTACTGCATTTTCAGAACTAAATGATCCTGGCATAAATGGTTTAAATTTCTTGTAAGGATGGTCTGCTTTCATTCCCGAGACACGTGCTAATCCATGTCAGCATGGATTTTGTGCTGAAATTGAAGTCTTGGTTTGTAGAGGAATATTTAGTGAAAGTCTGCAGATCTTGCTAATGCAAATGGAAAGTGAAGAACTCATCTAAATCACCCAGGCAACTAGATTTGGTTCAGCTACATTTCGCTGATTTTTGCCAAGAGGACCTGCGACATACTTCACATACAAACCACAACTAATTTAAAACACAGAAGGTCACTGAACAAGAAAATACAAGAATATTTGACAGCCAAAGATAATGAATGCTATGTGTGGTGGCAAACACTGAGTATAACATGCAAAGTTTTCAGAGTGCAAGGAGTTATCTCTGAATTCCCGTTTGGTGAAACACAACTGCAATGAATATTTATTTAGCACCTTATTTAGCAGCATGAACAAAAGGAACTGTTATAAATAAACAAACGCTATGACAGTTCCACTGCTGTTAGCTTGACGTTCTCGTCTGCAGTCAGTCAAACCGAAAGACAAAGCAATCAGGGAAAAAGACGAAGTCAAACATCCAAATTACAGAGGTTCTATTTTTGTGTTAACTACCGTCATCACTCATTTGTCCATGACTTGTGCAAGGAAGCTGCTGGTGAAATTTGACAGGCGTCAGCATGGCATTTGCGTGCTTCCAGATTGAAAAGAAGGCTTTTAATGTAAATTTACACTACTTGCTTAACGTTTCTTTAGCATATCAGTAAAACTTTGAACTTGCTTAATGTTTCCTTAGCATATCAGTAAAACTTTGAAGGGGATAAAATTTATGAAGCAGAGCAATGTACACTTAAGAGGATGCAATTAAGTAGTCAGTAATACGGGACACACACACATGACAAAGGCAGGCTGTCTTTTTAACTTCTTGCCTTAACTTCTTCTGTCCTACTGGTGACTCTCCCTGCAGTACCTCACCTCCACCCTTTGATGTAAGGACGAAACCACCTCTACAGTGCAACTGTTCTGATAATAGCAGGTGACTCACTTCCAACCTATTTGTGCTCAGACCTAGTTTGACAGCCACTTTATTCTTCAGAGCCAGCAAAGCAAAACTTTAACTGTGTGACTAACTTACGTGAAAACCCCCAGTGTCTATTTAGTAACCCATCTGCTCTGCAAGCAGGAACTTGGGTCACAGGCATACTGAACCCTTCGATCCAATCCGAGTGATATGCATGTTTGTGCAGTGTTTGCAAGGTCAGGATTTGAAAACAAGACAGGATGCACATTGTCTAGGTAAGCTCAGAGGCTTGCTGCCCCCTTCGTCCCACAGCTGGCACTTTGTAGGGCAGTGCCCTCAGTGCCTGTGCACAGCCCTCTCCATCTCGCACGTTCACTTAGATCAGGGCTACATCTTCCCTTCAGGAATGCACTGGGAAGGCTGGAGGAGATAATATCCAGGAGTTTTACTTCAGCATTGCCACTGATTATCATCTTCTGAAATGTGATGTCTGTAGCAGACTATTTTAAAGTTGGTGCTTGTCAGGGAGGGAAAACATAACTGGAAAATTATATTGTGCCAGCAGGTTGGCCTACTTGATTCTATTGTATAGATCACAGCACAGTTTGAGAGGAACTTCTTCACCAGAAGTTGCTTCCTGCATGGAAGAGACAAACTTCACACTGACTCTATGCAAATGCTTCCCCATGTAATTTCAGCTAAGCTTTGGGATGCCTATGCATGCATCACATCTGCCTACGTAACATGACAAGTAAACCCTCAGTGTGTCTGCCAAGCTCCACACCCAGGCATTCAGCTGGAAGTCAGTTATCCTCTAAAAACTTCTCCAACAAGAAGTGTGTTCATAGTCAAGCACCTCACTGGAGTCATGAAAATTACCAAGCTGATCATACTGCCAGTGTAAGATGAAGACACTGTGGCTCCATGTGGGTGCCTGAAACTCTTGGAAAAAAGAAAATTAAAAAGGGGAGAAGAAAACCCATTTAATTTAAATCAACGATTTAAATCCCAAAGCCTGTTAATTCTACAGTATTTTTCTCTGTACAGTCAGCCTATCAAGAAGAGATTTCTCTCCAGTGCAAGTTCCCGTGGAATGGAAAGTGCATGCACATCAGAGCACTGGCCACCACAGCCATCACTGCTCGGCAGTTGTGACTCTCAACGTCTTTCTAAATGAGTTTTCTAAAAGTTTATATATATATATATATATATGTATGTATATATATATATATATGTTACGTTGTCATATCACATGTATTTGTCATACTAGAAAGGCTTTGTTCCAACCCTGCTATTTATGAAAGAAGCTTCATCTTAGGATCTTATGTACTGCTTTGGACAAGGATAATGAAACGAGTCTCTTTTTTAAAAACATGACAGTGTCACAGCACCAAATAAACAGACCATACCTATGATCTTTCTCTGGGCTCAGGACTGAAGTTTAGGCTGAAATGAAGGAGACACACTGTGTTTGGGAGAGAAAACAACATGAGTTCAAGAGGTCTTTGACTGCTAAGGTTTTGATTGCTAAATTTTTAGGACCAATTTCTAACAACATAGAAATACATTCCCATATAAATCATCAATTCTGTTCTTTGTGGAAATCCTTCAGCATTTAGGTATTCAGCTTTCTTCCTTTATCATAAGCTTGCTTTGCTCAATGCCTGTATTCATTCAAGTACCTTTTTCAGACTCAAAGAAGATCCTCCAAAAGGATGTATTCTACAGAAGCCAGGAAGTAACTTCCCAATACAGCTTCACACCTCCCCAGATGATAGTTTCAAATTAATCATCTGTTCTGGGGACAGCAGATGGAAAATAATGTTCCTGATAAAATGGGTCTAATGAGAGCTGAAGGATCCGTGCTGACTGCTAATTTTCAAGAAATCCTAAGGAGACTTTTGATTGGATAAGTGGGGAATATTGAGGTTTGCTGTCATCAGAAGAAATCCTCCCACTTTGCCGATATTGAGGAACTTTGACCAAGCAGATGACTGTCCAATCTGTTTTCATTTTGGCCTCCTAGAATTTAGAATCTGGGAATGACACTTGGGTTTATTTCTCAGTCACAGAAGAGACGTGACGGCCTGATTTGAGTTCCACAACACAGCTCCAAATCCTAACATCCTTCTTCTCAGCTGCCAGAAGGATAGAGCAAGGAAGAAGCTCTCATTTTCTGGGATACAAACAAAAAGAACATTATTGGATCTTAGGTACCTGGAGCAGTTCTGCAATCAGTTCCTGCAGTATGCCCTACCTAAACTACTTTTTCTAATGCTATGTTGCCTCCCTGGTTTTATATCCTTCCATTATCAGTCTTTTTTTTTTTGTCCTGTGTTTAACCTGTCCAGTTATATCTTCTCCAGCCCATACTTTCCTTCCCTCTCTCTCTCTCTCCCCCCCCAGATCTTCCTCTTTTCCTTCTGCTCAAACATCTTTCCTTTCGCAATTTTCTCCTTCACTTTTCTTTTAGGCCTGTCTGTTGCAGAGAAAGTAGAACCTGTCTAGCATACAGCTAGACAAAAACCATGAACTAATTTTCCCTAAAATAGATAACTCTCTTTATAGATCTCTTAATTAACCACTCTCCCAGCCATCTCCCTCCCTCCCTGCTCAGAAGCACAAAGCTTCTGCACTCCCTGCTGTCCCCTTTTTCCTGCATGCCCCCAGCACAGGCTGCTCCTGCCATAAGCCATGGTCTCTTTAATAGCAGCAGTATTATTTTTGGTGCGGCAGGAACTTCATCCTGCCCTAGTTCATGCAGTGTACTTTGCCTTCTTTCTTCCTCGCACGATTTGTTGCTGCAGCTTATCATCACACGCACTCTGCTCCCCTTCTGCTACAGCTTCAAAGCACTCCAGATTTTTTGATTTGCCTCTCCTACTGCTCCAAGACGCTGAGTGATGCAGAGAACCTCCTACAGCCAGAAAGTAACTGTGATTTTTAGCGATGATGTTTGCTCTAACTATTTAAAGCGCACTTAAGAAGACACATAATAAGTAGGTTTGAGGGAAGTGGTAGCAATCCACCCACTACGTTCCTTTTAGCTAACCCTTTAATTAAATATTAAAGATATGGTTCTCAGGAAGATTTAAAATAACCCACTGACAGAAAAAAAGAGACAGGTTAAAAAACAGCAGAAAATGAAATAATCCCCCCCCCAAAGACTTACCACACCTTCATGCTGTTTCTAACATAATTTTACTGTGCCGATGAGGGAAGAGCTTTTCTGAAGGGAAATAAACCTTGTGCTTTCCAGTGCTAGATCACTCTCTGTGTTCTCAGGGAGTCCCGTTAGGGATTACAAATTATTTGGTGCTTAACTAAACATACCAGTTTCCTCTTTCATAAGGGAGAGCAAAGAAAGTTTATAAAAATTGAGTAAGTGCATTACTTGAAATGTTATTCCTCACTCAAAAGACACATTCTGCTGCTGGATGCACAGAACTGATACACAGTTTGAGAGGAAAAGTACATACATACACTGCTTATAGCCTTGTCTCCAAGTATAAAGCAGAGCGAGATAAATGACAGCAAGATCTGGGCAGATTTGTGGTATGAAGCATTTCTCTTTGTAACTGAGTTAAGGCACACCACAAATGATCACAGGACAAGGAGAAGTGACTACTGATGGGATCAGAAGTGCAAGAAACCAGGTATGCCCACAAAACTGAGTGGCTCTGACCTGCATATTCCTTTTGGTGAAGGCTTTGATTATTTCTCTCTGTATCTAGCTGACAAAGCTCGACAGCCTAACTGAGCAGTGCTTTTGCAACAGTACTGCAAGAATATTTGCTCTGCTGCTTCTTCTCTTGTGTTTGAACTCCATTGTCCTCCTTTTGTTCTTCTATGCTGCTTGTAGCTTTAAATCAAACTCCAGACCCCCAAGCTCTCTGTATAGTCTCCAGTGTTGCTGTAATACAAACAGAAACTGGTCAACCATTTCGATTTGTTGTTGTGTTAGCCATATAATGGAAAGTGCTTCCAAACACACACTGCTTTCCCCCCCAAATCAGTCTTACAATCGATACTGTCCTACTTTCAATTAAAATACCACCACAACAGATACATCTATATGGTGCAGAGAGTGCCACAACAGAAAACCTATTACTTTGAATACAAAAGCTGGCCAAAATGATTGAATTCCTGAGGCAACAGAACGATACTGGTGATTTTATTCAGCACGTGTCCAATACGATTTTCCATTCGGAATCCACATTTTTAATGCTTTTCTATACCATTCTTAACATTACCTTCAGCTTTTATGGAGTCCCTTAGAAAGGTGGTTTTTTCAATTTGTTTACCAGAAAACTTAAATTTTAATGATTAAATAATAGGACATTTATATACATCAGTGGGTTTTCTCAGATACTGGGCTCTAAGTACATACAATGTCTATTGAGTGAAAATAAAAAAGAAAAATTCCAGTCATGCAAATCATCTTACAAACCATGTTCCATTTGACTTGAAAATTTTTACTCTGTTACTGGCATATCATTTCAAAATTAAACAGATAAAATTTTAAGGTTGCTTTGTCCATTTCCACTCATTTGTTTTGCTGTTTTGAAGAACTGACAGGCCACATGCTACTGCAGAAGGTACCGGCAGGGTAATCATTGTTCTGCTACCACCGACCAACCCCTCTGAGCCCTGGCGTGGATGTGTTTTAAAAAACCACCTAACCTTCAGCTAACTGCACTGGTTTATTTCTGAACAGCACATCACAATATCAGCACAGAGAGCACATTGTAACCGGTTGGGTGATTCCACTTAATAATTTTTCAACACGAGGACCTTTCAGCATTTTAATTCTGGTTTCATTTATGAATTAAAGGTCATATATAGAGCACAAATGAGGTCTAAATTTAGTCACAGCAGACCACAGTTCCACATAAAGACAAATCTTCAAGTTATGTTGACCTGCTAGGAGACAAAGATAAACAGCACAGCAAACATGTACCTGCAATGCACTGCTTCCCTATTAAATATTAACTGTTTCATTTACATTTAAATGAACTGAGCAGCAATGGATAGACTTTCCAGTACTGCTGTTTGGTGCTGCTGTCATGGAAAGAAGCTGAAGACAATGTGGGCTGTATGGGGGCAAATGACGCAATCTCAGCATCCGCTCAAGTGACTTCAATGATGACCATTCTCCAGTCTTGAAATATAATCCTACACAGCATTTTTTTTCTCTCCCTCTGTAAACACATCTGTTCATAAATAACTTAGATGTCTCCTTGACATTCATGGTATGTAACTGAAGCTGAAGTAGAAAAGGATGGGCGGTGTACAGCACTGAGGAGATGTCACAGTACTTTTGTTCAGCATTTTTGTCAAGTGCAGGTTGCTAACATCAGCCATCAGAGACGGGCGGGGTGACCCACCCATATTTTTCATGGGTCTTCACCAAACTCTTAAATGTTGCTTCAGCTTCCTTTCGACTGAATGACTTTTTTGATTTGCCAGCTTTTCTGCAGATACGGCCCTGCGCCAAACACAAAAAGAAAACCTTCATTAAAGATGTGAGCACGCATCTGGAAACCACAGCTTAACTTTTCAATGCATCAGCCCAAGAGGCACTCACTTTACGGGTACCAGCACGCACAGTTCCCCAACTTGAGCAGACAAATGCATTAGTAGAGATGATTTCAAATTATATTCAGTAAACGGGTAAAAACGGAAAAAAAAAAAAAAAAAAAGGAAAAGCATGAAAGCATCTGCCAGGCTGTTTCCTCCCGGCGAGCCCCTGTGCTGGCACGCTGCCCTGCGTGCAGCAACCCGCGGCTGCGGCTGCGGCCGTGCCTCCGGGCTCGCCTCCCTCTCCGCGGCACCGGGACCTCCGGCATCCCGCGTTCGGCGTGAGGACCCTCCTGCCCACGCCTCCCGCCCCTCCTGCCCAGCCCGGGGCAGCCCTGGCAGACAGAGCCTGCCCGGGCACGGCTGCTCTCAGGGCTGCCCCTGCCTCACCCCCCGCTGCTTCCGCGCAGGGACACTGAAAACCACATCCATCCCGAGGAACGCACTCCATTCTGCTTCCTCCAGCCTGACCCGCGAGCAATGAACAGCTCTGCCCTTTTTGAAAGGAGTGCCTCAAACCAGCTTGCTTCCATCTTAGATCAAAACTTCCAATTTGTTTATTACGCCTTCATGCCAAGTTTGATAATAAATGAAAATATACCCATTTGCGTATACTGCATTTTTATTACTCTGCAATTAGATATTACCTCTAACCGCACAGCCGTATAAAAATTCAAATCCTTGTTTGGCAGTAGAGACTTTTACTGAGTTATCAATAGCTTACTTTATTTTTCACATTGGTCTGTGTCAATCACCAACCAACAGAAACACAGAAAGAATTAGAGCTGCAGATTAACACCACTCTACAACAATTAATACCTTTAAACAAAATAAATAAAATAAATATCTTTGAAGTATTTATGCCTACTGGATTTATTAAAAAATAGAAATTTATTAAAGTCACTAATCTAGTAATTTTAGTAATTATTTGATAGATTGCACTGAAAGCCTTTTTAACAATAAATGGTATTTGATGAGCAGATACCATTGTTACAATAACCAGTGTTACAATTATTAAGAAACAAGTTAGTATGTTCTCATGTTTTTCTGTTCAAGTTAGTATGTTCTCATGTTTTTCTGTTCTTTAGCTCAAAAAATCATCGTTTGCTTCCCTGACTTTACTGTCAATTTGGAATTTAAACCAAAAATTGGCATTTGCAATAGCATGCAACAAATACTGAGAAAATACTCAGGCATATGAAGGGAAAAAAAGGGTGAAAATTGGAAAAAAGAAAACAAAATCTGTCCTTGGAGTATCACATTTACTTTTATGGACTAAGACTGAGTAAGATTAGTTTGCAGTGTGGACAAACAATTTCTTTGTAGAAAGCTGTCACAATGTTGCAGAGGCTCTTTTGTGTTCAGCACTGCTCCTATTATAGCAAAACTATGGACACAGGAAAGAAAAAAGCTGTTTCCTACTCCTGTTTTAACAAATCATTTCTCGGTGCAGTTCGAGTTGTCTCTCAGAGCATACTTTAACCAAAGATTACGAACACTCTCCAGTTCCCACCTTGATTTATTCACAGTCAATTTATACCCATTTGGTTTTCCCCAAAACAGCTATTTTACCTGTTGATGCTTTTCGTGGCCCTTCTCCCTGGCTGCCATTTACAGACTAGAAATGTATTTCCTCTTTAAATACCCCTTGATAGACCAAACAGCAAGACACCTTCTACATCTCCATACAAATCTGGCAATTATGTCCCAAATAAGGATGATCTGAATGGATCTCAATTGAGCCCCGATCATAAACTTTCTTAGAAAATGCTCATTTTTAGTTGTGACAGATGGAATACTTAAATAAAGCTGGGTAACATATTTTTAAAATCTTATTGAATAATTATCATACATAATTATATCATATGTAATTATCAATTATAATTATTCTGCAGGAGTATTTTTGTTGTTACAAAACTTTTTTGTATTTTCTTTTTAATCTGACGTTATGTTGGAATCACACTTAAAGAA
The DNA here is from genome assembly GCA_013397115.1 of Edolisoma coerulescens. Lineage (NCBI taxonomy): Eukaryota > Metazoa > Chordata > Aves > Passeriformes > Campephagidae > Edolisoma > Edolisoma coerulescens. The sequence continues at coordinate 128,251 of VWZW01007698.1, read as the reverse complement.
ACACAGGAAAAGATAAAACAAAGTGCAACAGAAGATTAAATCAGCACAGAAAATGCTGTCCTCAAAATCTCACTGATGAAATACTTTTGAAAGTAAATATAAACTTACTCTGCTAGTTAATTTCTGGATTAGATCTATTTGCCATCTCCTGTGTTTTGCACATTATTTTTTATCATCTAAGGCTTTGATACCTTTCTGAATTATATACATAGCACCTAGGACAGTATGATTCACATCTTCCCCAGCTTTAACAAAGTATTAATACTAAGCTGTACCTAGAAATAGAATCTTTGCATTGTGAACAGCTCATTTGGTGTTGACTATGTACGGCTTTCAAAGCAGGAAAGTAAGAATTCTCTGGTGCTGTAATGATGTGGTAAATATCATCACATCATGTCAAATGTTACCAGAGCCATATCAGACGAAAGGAGCATCATTTCATGAGTTTATTCTGAAACCTTGCTGTTATTAATGCAACGTATCATTAAATCCACTTCCACTCTGGTACCATATGCAGGTTGTATGTGAACTGCACTATCAAAGACCAGCTAATTCTACTTTGCTGTAGTCCATGTATTTCTATGCTTATACAGAAACTATGGGTGGCATGGTCAGCACTGTCTCTTATTAACCAATATCCTGTCAGCTGTTTATAATTTGGATAAAATTTAACCTCCTGGACTGAAAGTTTCCCTATTTGGTGCCTCAAGTAAACCTGGGGTAAAAAGAAAGAAGGCTGGAATTTCAGCTGACAGAGTTCAGACGCTTTCAAGCCTATACTTGGGTGGTATCTACTGTCTTATTGATTTTTAGCTTTTTGCCATTACCAGAAAACTCTTCCCAAGTTTAAGTAAAAAATGTCATTTTGGATGCAATTATAGAAGAAAGTGTCAAACATTTTGCCAGCCCTGACTACAGTTTATTTTCAGCCTGCTACTTAAACATGCAGTCATTTTAACTCTGGACAGGAGCCTGTGAGCTGCTGCATTCTGTAAACATGATAGTGATGGCAAATACAGTATGTAAATATGTGCTGTCCACAGCTCTGCTGGGCACAACTGCATTTTGACCAATCCCCAAACCACATGTGTCACTACTGCCGAGGTAAGGAACATAGATCGCTTGCATGGCTGATGTTTTGATGTGTCCAGCACCACATCAAGGAAAGATATCAAACTGATATCTGAACAAGACCAAACATTCCACAAGAGGTTAAAAACAACAGAGCAACCCAAGAAAGCCTTTCATAAAGATATCAGTGTCGACTTCAGCTCTGAGAAGTCGCACCAGGAGCTTATTTAAATACTTGCAATACTTTCAGACACTCGCAGAGTGCCTTTCATAAAGGGATAGCTGAAAACCTAATTAAAGAGTTGGAGAGAACGTTTCAGATTTTGCCATCTGCTGTGACTTCATGTACTTATCAAGATATAATTTTAACAAGCTAGAAACATATGAAAGGTGAAGGCAATGCCACAGCACCCAACTGGTTTATGCAGCCGTGCTGAAGCGCAGGGGGACATGCGCTGCGCCCAGCCTCCTCCCTCGCTCGTGCTCCTGCTGCGCCCAGCCTGCGTGGCACAGCGAGCAATCGCATGCCACTCATCCAGGCTTTGCCCAAACTAATGAGCTTGCACAAACAGCTGATAAGCAGCCAGTCTCTAACCCTGATAATGGCAGGCAGAAAGACCTCCTGGAACACGATCTGCTGCCGGCAGCCTTCTCAGGATCCTGGCCGAACCGAGGGACCAACCACTCCCTCCTGCCACATTCAGCAAAAGACCTGAGGTGAATCTCACGTATGATTTGTCCCCTTGTCCTGGTTTCAGTTGCAATAGAGTTCATTTTCTTTCAAGTGGAAGCAGTGGTTTGGATTTAGCATGAGAATAATGTTGATAACACCCTGATATTTTAGCTGATGCTGAGCAATGCTCACACTAAGCCAAGGATTTTTCACAGTGCCTTCTGCTTTACCAGTGAGCAGGTGCACAAGAAGCCAAGAGGAAATATGGCCAGAACAGTGAGCTGAACTGGCCAAACGGATGTTCCACATCACAGAACATCATGCCCAGTATATTAACTGGGGAGAGTTGGCTGGGAGGGACCAATCACTGCCTGGGGACAGGGCTGGGCATCTGTCAGTGGGTGGTGAATAATGATACTGTGCATCACTTAGTTTTCTTGTGGTTTTTTCTCTCTCTCTCTTTATAACTATAATTGGGGTTTTTGTTATTATTATAATAATTAGTATTATATTTAACTTAGTTTTAATTATCAAACTTCTTATCTCAACCCACAACTTTTTACTTCTTTTTCTGATTCTCCTCCCCAGCCAGCCAGGGGATGAGGTGAGAGAGTGACTGTGTAGTATTTGGTTGCCAGCTGAGGTTAAACTATGCCACATTCACATCTATGGACCACTGTGGGCAAATCTGGGAGCTTTTCTGCTTCCAAGTGATGCCACAGTAGTCTCTGTGAACATGTCCCCTTCATAATGCTCTGTGACACTGAAGCGCATCCTCAAAAATACTCAACTCAACAACTATTAGCTCTTCAAAATCCGTCAGTACTGCTCTCAGCAATGTGTCACGTCGATTCTTCCCCAGCATCACCAGATCACAAATTAGTTCAAAGACAGGGTTAAGTCCTGTACAGAATCCAAATATGAAGCCTGAAACTCTTGAGCCCACTATGACCATGTATCTGCCCACATTTGGCCTACGGTGTCATGAAAAGCTGTCTTGACATTTCTTCTGGTCTTTCCAGAGTCAGGACGGCCTCAAGAGGATTTCTCTGGACAAAGGGAGTTCCCTCTCACGTCAAATCAATGAGAGTGGCTCCCAGATCCAAACCGAACAATTTTAGCACAGTACCAGGTATGCTTCCATGCGTGTCCTGTTGGCACTCCCTAGGACAGGACTATGTAACGGAGGTCAGCTTTCCACAGGATCATACAATCACCAAAAGTACTGGCTGGAAGGGACCTGTGGTGGTCTCCAAGTCCAGCTTAGACACTTGGAGCTGAACTGCCAACACAGGTCAGCTGTGGCACTGCACAGCCAGCTCCTGAACCCTTCAAGGTTGTAGTCAGTTCTCTCCTGATGCCACTTCCTGCTATATTAGGTTCCAAATTTTCAGAGATGTATTGTACACAGCCATCAGCCCTTAAAGGATTGATGTTACTGTGGAAACAATTTAAGCCCCTGTGCTATGGATCTCTGAGATGTCACAGCAAACCCTTCAGCCACATCCAGACTTTTTTACCTGGACCAGCTAACAAAAAGCTGTGTACATTTCCAGTAGTGCACAGCTAAGAGACTCAGAAGCAGGCAAACCTTCACATTGTTAGCACAGCTCTTAACACAATCTCCTCAGCCCTGTGTACTTTCATTAGTCCTGGCAATGCAAATAACTCTGGGCTGGTCTCCCAAGGGCAAATCATATAAGTCTTCTGCACATGGGGCTAAACTTGGCCCACCATGTAAGCCAGCATAAGGATACACGGATGGCTACAGTTTCCTTTTCTGCCTCCATCTTTTAACAGATCTCTACAGCAGTCTCTGCTGACCCACCCCTAGGTAAATGTCAAGAGATGGAAAACAAGCAAAGAGAGAGAAACACACAAAAGACTGCAGGAAGTCACTATGCCAGATGCGGCATCTGCGGCGATCTGTCTATGGACAGGAAGATAATCCACAAGGATATGCCCCTTTTCCAAGTCTGTTCTCCCAGGCTTCTCCATGGATGACACAAAATCTATGGATTTCCTAAATATTGAAGCACGCTATGAGTTTCTGGTACATAACATGTTCCATAATGTGCCAGTGACTAATGGCTTTGGGCCCCAACTGTTCTACGCAAACAAACATTTTCCGATAAGGAACAGAGGTACTCAATGCTTAAGCCTGAACCAGCCTTATCCTAGAATATTTAAACAAGCTTTCAGAGGAAAATATTTCCACTGGCTTTAGAGAGGCATTCAAAAGCAGAGCGATGCTAAAGTGAGCTACTGTCATGCTCTCAGTGCAGTGATTGCAATGTGTCACAACATCGCTGTTAGAGCGCAATATACACAGTCTCTCCCCCCAATTACATGGTTTATAATTTTTTTCCTTCGTGTACTGATGAGGCACAGTTAATCATGTCTCAAAAACTGCACACAATTTATATTACACGGTATATGATTATTAGCTATAGCTAAAATAAAGCTGTATAGAAAGTGATACAGACAAATACTCATAGCGTTGCAGCAAAAGTGAATTAAAACCGTGAGGTTTTCGTGCAAATGTGAAATTTCCAAAGCAGTACTTCCACGCCTTTTTTGGTCTCCTTTTTAAGAATAATCCATAAAAGAAGTGAAAACTTAGCAAGTTCCAGCTTTAAAGCATCCTATAAATTGTGCCTTCTGGGAGCATAACTGTTCTTTGTCCAGGAAAAAGAAATCTGAGTTCCAGCTGAGTAATTATTTATGCTCATTTGTCTGTGTGCTGCCTGGTGCCAGTAGCTCTTAATCGATACAAACGCTTACAGCCCCAATCTCCATCTGACAGCTACAGAGCGCTGTGCTGCTCTTCCTCGCCTTTCCCTCAGTCAGCACCGAGCTGGCAGCACAATTTCAGCTCAGATGAGGGCTAAGAAACTCCCTCCCTGCATTTTACAGGTGGGAAAAACTCTGTGCTGGCAAAAGAATAAGAAAATTTGGGTCGCTGGCTACGTTTCTGGTGCCTCAAGCATCTCCAGGGCTGAAGGTATGACAACATGGTGGGCTTCTGCCAAAAGAGTCAGTCCCTGTCCCCTGCCACCAGAAGGGAACCTGCTAGTCTAGGTGACAGAGGGATGTTTTCTCTGCAATGTATTCTCAGTCTTTTGCTGAACTCCCTGGACTATATCTCTCTGTGGAATCAGGCACTGAAAGAGTTCCTGAGGGCCAGTCCAGGTGAGAAGACTGGGAACATGACAGCAACTCTTTGCATAAGCCCACAGGTCCTCCACATCAGAAACCTGAAGTTACCCAAGTCAAACACAGCCACGGGTGTGAACCCAAACAAAGCAAAGCCAACCGTCCTTTGTAAAGGCTGTAAAGACAAAGGCACCACAACAATGTCTATCTTCACCTTTCCCTAAGTTTCACAATGCTGAAACAAAAAAAAGAGCAGAACAGTAGTAAAAAGCAGGCTGCCTCTGGGAACATCTAGTCGAGTTAAACCCAAATTTAGTAAGATCAGAGTCACAAGTGGATATGCTTTTCCACTGCTATTTATACGAACATGCCAATCTCTTGAGTGCAGTATGTTTCACAGTGATGCACATGGACATCTACTCAGAGAGCCCTCACTTCTGAGTACTTTAAGCACAGATCCTCAAATAACCTTTGGGAAGACGGCTGTCCATACTCCACATGTGGGAAAGAGGAATATAGTGAAGTTATATGACTTGCCCATGACTGCACCTGAAGCCAGTGGCAAAACCTGGAAGCAAAACTCAGATCACTTCTTCTCAGGCTAAGTGCTCAAACTGTGAAACAACCTCCTCCTGCAAATAAATATAGAACACTTCAATGCCAGGTATATTTTAATGGAAATAATATTGCCAAATTTACAGAAAATTTAATGTTTATAGAAATTCACAGAAAATTTGAAAACCTAATAACATAAATTTTTTCTGTTTCACTATGCTTTGGTTTTTTCATGGGCATGGATTATGGGAACGAGCCCTGTATACTGCAGCTGGGGGCTTGTTACCATTTGTAACACAAGCCTAGAAACAGGAGAAATACCTCATCATTCCACAGCTCATAAAGCCTGACTATGACAAGCATCTGAGCTCCAGGCCATTTCATAACGCAGGCTTATGTCTTCCTTCCTCAGGTTTATTTTCACTCCGTCTTTGAATGCAGGTTTGTGATTATAACTGACTTGTAACTCTATCAAGGAGTCACTGCAGAAGTTCCATGGGTTTTAGAGAGCCTGTGCAGCAAAAGGATTAAACCAATGAGGATCATCGATTTTAACAAAGAAAACGCACAAAACCGTGAAGTAGATAAAAAGACATTTACCAAGGACAGACTCTGCACGTCCACAAGGCAGGCACGCATCTGCCACACATGGCTGAGGACAGACACAGCTGATGTATCCTTCCTCAGTGTGACTTTTAATGGGAATGGGGCGAATCAGACTGGCACCTTGATCCTGTTTCAGAAGAGGAATCACCTGAACATCTGAAGAGTGGTGCCCACTTACCTGTTCCGTGCACACTGGTAGGGACTACAAATTCTTTTTCATCAAAGCACACCTACGCTTCTCCCTAGCTCAGGCTCTTTCAATTCCCAGTGCAGTGCTCATTCCACTGTGAGCCAGGTTAGGTAACAGTATCACGTCCTTCCTGTAAAGCTTGTCCTGAGACTCCCAGGATCTACTCAGTTACTGCTGTTTCCAGATGGAGTTAAAGACCAACACCATGGAGTGCTCAGCACCCTCCAGAAATGATCTGTGGAGTACAACTCAGACCAGATCCCGCACTTTCAAAAAATACAATGATATCTAAGAGAAACCTGCTATTCCACTTACAAATGCGACAACTGGATCCTGTGCACCTTACAACTAAGACACTTTTTGAGCCATTCAGCCAGCATAACTACCACAGCATCTTCTCCCTGTTTAACTGCAGAGGAATTGCACCCAGCAATCCTCCCACTGCCCATCTCCCTTTGCAATGAACGTCAGCATTACCTTTTTTGGCATTTACAGGAGAAAACTGGAAACTGCATGTGAAGGACTGAATACGTCAAGGAAAAGAAGAGCCCTTCACTGACTCTCGCCAGCCCAAAGGAGCTTAGAAGGGAAAAAGAAACGCAGCAAATATTATGTTACTTAACCACCGTCCCACTTTGTGAGAGCAGATGCCCACAGGGGGACATGCCTCGGGTCATGCCTGGCAATCAGACTCCCAGGATATGAGGAGCTCAATTACTGTGGAGTTACAAATCTTCAATCTGGAAGTACCTGGTCATGCATGGAAATCCCTGGCCATTGTGTGGATGCTAGAAAAGCTGCGTATTTTCAAGGCTAGCCTGTAAAAGGAAGAGTAAATCTTCCTCACAATAGAAAGTGGGTTATTTAGGTTACTCCTTCAGGAAATCACCCTTCGTGACTAGGCTTTCTGCATTTGAAGAAAAACAATTTTCAATAAAGTATCTGACAAAGCACCCCAATGCTTCATGGTTCTCTCTGCCTGAACACTCACACTGAAGAAAATGAGCAGTTCTTATATAATTCAGGGAAGAAGAATCTTGCTCTTTTCAGCAAATTCAATTTTCTCACAAAATCCAAAGCCACACTTCTTTCAAATTCTTATTTAGGAGATCAGCTAAGTATTGCCAAGAAGAATTAGTTCTCCCTCCATAAAAGCATGTTTTCAAATTAGTAATTTGGTTCAATTTAGGGATTTAGTTTATTTGATGACTATTTTAACAGTAAGGAGGATAGTTGAAAGTATTTTTAAATTTTCATTTTTATGCTTTGAAGGAGAAAAATGGAGATTATGTTCCCTCTACTTTTTAAAATAATTAAACCAACCTCCTATTTCAATGAGTTGGAATCCCTGTGTCTTCATTCCTCTCAGTAGAATATATTTGCATAATAATAGTGGATGGTCAGAACAGCAATATATCAGAGTACACATGAACAATTACTTTTTCCAGCCCATTCATCAGGCCCAGCATCTCCACACACATGCTCCCACTTAAACTTCAGCTTCCAATCCTAGGTTTCTCAAATGAAATAAAAGAGACATCTTAGAGGGCCAATAGATCTTTTTTTCCTCTGTAGACAAACAATATTCTGTTACCTCTTTGGCCCAGCATTTATACCTTTTCATGGGAAACAAGTCCCTTAACAGACTCTTTGTCTCCTCTGTTATCTTTGTATATGAGTCAAGGTGTTTTTCACCCATAAACCTAAAGCAACATTTCCTCCCTTGAGGATAACCATCATCACTTGCTCAGGCAACTAATCAAAAGCAAAAAGCAAAGCAGTTCTATTTTTTAAGGCCCTAATAGGAAACAATGGCTCCAAATAATTCAGAGACCACTGTGTTCTCTGTACATTTCTGCAGCCTTTGAGATTAGCTGATTTATTCATGGCTACACTCCTCAAACCCAGCATCTGGAGTATGAAAACCCATGGATTTGCAATTAATTTCTGCTATACATATTTAAAAGACCTGGAGTCCGCTGACCTCCTGGACACCGTGCAAGTCCCATCTGCTATCTGCTCGCTCACACTTTTGTTTGAAAGGATGAAGAGAGAGTCATTTAGACTATGATTAACAGCTACCTTCTGTAGCTGTTTTTCATAAAATAAGCCCATTTCTACTGTTTCAATCTGGTAAAAGTCAGCTGGGATATTCGAATCTTTAAAATGGAAAGATAAATCTGTTTTATAGTCATACAAGGCACACAGCATTCGAAGCAAATGAACAGGGTTCCACTGAGGTATTTCTAATGTTACAATGTGAGGGATCAAAGTACTAGACACCAACAACTTTTATTTGGAAATTTATTTGAATTCAGGAACTTTTCCGATACAAAATTAAAGCTTAACTACAAACTACCTTTTTATTTTTATTTAAATCATTACATAGAAGCCGACAACAGCAAGAATACTCAGAATTAGGGGTTCCCTGTTCCTATTGTAATATGTCCTGGCAAAATTTTTATGTTTCTTCTATTCCCTGCAAGAATCCTGGAAAAAATGTTATGCTCCTTCTATTCACTGGAAGAAAAAGGATGTATTTCCCTCAAAACTAAAGCCTTTTTCCATGACAATCTGCAGAGCTGACAGTTACCTGACAGCTGCCTTTGGCTGGCAGTCCTGTCCCCAGCCTCCATGGAAAGAACAAGGGACTCATAAAAAAGAGGACAAGGCATTTACTAGTCAGCACTACCGCAAGCTTACATCAAAAGTCCCCAAGGCATCATGTGCAGCTCTGTTTGTTGCTCTCAAAAAAAGAAAAAAAAAATCCTGATGCATTATTTGGACACTGGTATATATAGCTTTGTCCTCTTTTAAACGTCCACCAAACCAGCAGCAAATCATTCCATCCAGTGAGAAACAATACATCTATTAGAAGACACAAATCCCTCTCCTATTTTTGCACAAAGTCTGCTCCTTTCCATTTGGGACCATGTCATCTACCATGTTTTCAAACGAGAGAGACGACTCCTCTCTGAAACACGGGCATTGGTCTCATCCGTGTGCACTGTCACTCAAGGAGAGCCATGATGAAACTCCTGCTGTGACATCCCTCTCCTACAACTGGTACCATTCCCCCTTCCTTCCTTCAATTGTCGATATTATTGTGACAATGACACCATTATCTGGGAGTGGAGAGCAATTGACTAATTTTTAAACCTCTCCCTGAAATTATCAATAAATCATTTTAAAGGGCTAAGAAGGAGTAACACCCCAAGGGCCACTCCCATGGCCTGGATAGACACAGAGAGACAGAAACGGGAAGCTCTGCCTAGACAGACATGTCGAACAGTTGCCTCCAGGACGATAAACAACTGGTATTTAAATTATTTCGTTAGCATCACCCCACCTCCTTGGCCGGCACCCCAGCTCCACAGCGGCTCACGGCGACTGTTGCGCCGGTTCAGCAGGACCAAGCTCTTGCCTGTGATGACAGGAGCCAGCGAGCAGCTGACTGTGCAGGAAGCAAGTACAAAGTCATCCCTTTAAAAGCAAGGCTACAGTTGAGTTAAGGACAACACCAAGTTTTTTAAAATAGGATTCTGGATCCCAGACAGATAAACAGTCTTCGGCCTTTGATGTACTGAGAATTCCCCTCAAGATACTGACTAGAGCTGTGTGAATAATTGATTTTCTCAGCTGAATAGCTGAAGCAACCAACCAACCAAACCCCAACTTGTTTGCTAATTAACATTTTTTCCTTGAAAACTGAGGGGAAAAAAAGTTAAATTTGGGACTGCTGAATTGTTACATTCAAACAAAAGCCACCGCTCTTCCATTTTAAACATTTTTATTTACAGACAAAAATATCTAAAAATACAATGCTAGATTCATGATAGGAAGCTAAGGTGTGCAGCCAGTAAGGTAGGGCATCTCTGAAGCAAGGTGACCTGAAGCGTATGGCTCCTGTTTGGTGAAATCTAGAGAAACAGCCACCGTGCTTTAAAATCTAAGTTCTGGGAGACATGCTCAGGTTTGGGAACTTGGACACAGGTTTCCCCACATACAATGGCAATGCTGAAAAGTAACAGGAAAGTGCTAACTCTTAATTTCACTCTTGCACATTTAAGTCTCCATACAAACACAACTCCTGAGTGACATCCCATGAGATGTCAGAATGACTTGTCTCAATTTCTCTTCTACTCTGCTAAAAGGTCTGTGAAATCCACAAAAAAAATCTCAGTTTTTCAAGAATCTTAACTGCCTGAAAATATATTCTCAATGTTAATTTTATCTGCTTTTGGCTCACTTTGTCAAAAAACAGAAGTTCATACACGCTCACAGTCACTATTAGCTCTACCAGTAGACCAAGAAGTGCTGTTTCTCTTTGAAGAACCAGCAGAGAATGACAGTGCCACAGTTGGCTCAGCAAAATGGGACTGACAAAAAATGTCTTATGAAATGAGCCACCTTGGTTCTATCCCTTGAATTTCCCCAAGAAGGAAGGTGTGCCAGCGCAACGTTCAGCCCTGCCCACTCACATTGGCACCCGTGCCAGCCAGGCGCACTCTTGGATGCATCACAGGCTGGAGTATTCACGGTGATTTCATGCTAAATCATGGTGCTGGGAACCAGTAACATTTCTCTGGAAGGTCCCTTTGACTCACTGGAGGCGGCAGTGCCCCATCTCCCCCTCAGCCTGATGGCTGCTGCCATTTGCTCAGGCAGGTTCATTCTGAGGCGATGGAGAATGGCCCTCACCCTTCCAGCCTTGTTGATGAACAGCATCTTGAATATTTCATGCTATTGCAGGTAGCAGGCTGCTTACGGAAATTACACAATTAACCTGGTGACAGCCATGGCTGTTTGTTCAGGACGGCTCCTTGCAGGCACCAAGACTGCCCACGGCATGGCAGGAGTCACCCAAACCTGGCCACGCAGCGCTGGGGAATGCAGCACCTCAGCCCTCGACGCTCCGTGGCCTCCAGTTTTGTTTTTAAAAACTAAATGGTCAAAAGTAGATCACCTGTAAAATGAAACGGGGATAGGAGAGCGCCAGTCGTATTTTGAGCCCTATTATGCAATGGAGTGGGGATTACGTAACGAGGGGAGTGCAATTACAGAAACGTGGCTCCCATGACACAGAGCCCAGCTACGGTGACAGGCCGGCAAATCCATCACAGGCAACATCTCTCTAACCCGGAAAATAAATTTATTGACTGTACTGCTTAATAACCTTTCCACTTGGAATGAACAATCTGAGAGGTTGAAACATGCCATGTTATATCTATTTAACTACTAAGTTACTGTCAGCAGTTTATTTCTGCCTTTTTTTTTTAATCCCAGTTCTCTTTTTGTTGTAATTGACTTTGCAAACTTCTGGAAGAACGTTATTGAAACTCTTGCTTGTAAATGTGTTTATTAATGATGCATATATAAACATCCTCTGGTAATCAAAAATTGCTACTACTTTCTTGAAATCTCTTAAGTGGTTTAAGGAAGAAAATTATATATAGCTGAGAATTATATAGCTGAGAATTTATTACTAATAAAACAATTCAGTGCTTCTCTTCACTGAGCCATTTTATGATCCCAGTAAATATTCATTTAACCCCTTTAAAATTCAACACTGCAGAAAGAGGCTGAATTGTTACAAAATGAGAGAATTTAGCATTGTCCTTCTAAATTCTTGTAACAAATGACAAGAACTATGACCTCTCTAAAAAGAGACAGGTTAACAAACAGTGAGATGCAGAAAGAGCAGTTACAGAACTTCAACGTACCCCAGGCTCCGTGTTAATTAAATTTCTTTTTTTTTTTCCTGGTAGATGTTTTTTTATATCCCAAGGTGACCTAGGAAACCTGACCTCTTGAAATGAAGTGCAGAGAAAAATACTATCTGATTTAAAAAAGGAGCAGTAGGCCCACATCAAATAGGTTAAAAGGAGGAAAAGCCACTTACAAAAGAGCCTGTTGAAAAATCAAAATTAATTTTCAGTCTTAAGAAAAAACAAGCCTTTACTTCTGCTCAGACAAGCAGTTCCATAGACGCAAACAGGAGTAACCTCATTTTTAAGCAAATAAAAAGTATGTTATTATTTACTCTTTCCCCGCCTCCGTGCCAATATACAAATTTAAGAAGTTACTTAGCATCATTTATTGACAGACACGGAGCTGTGCATGTCCCCCGAGTTCAAGGGCATTCAGGAACAGGAAAACCACCCCGTCAGAGCCATGTGTGCATTGCCCACTATAATAACCATGAAGAGGTACTGCCTACCAGCATTATTTGCCCATTCATTAAAAACGACTTACGAAACACTTCTCTTCTACAGATATTCTGCAGAAGAAAAAGGAGGGAAAAAAAAAAAAGAAAAAGCAGCATAAAATGCACCAATTCAGCTCAGACAAGATCCTCTGCCGGGAGAACCGATCATCTCCTTTGAACAGCAGAGTTGGCAGGAACCGTCTGGCTGCTGCAGCTGCAGTACCGAGCCCAAATTACTTGTTCCTTTCGGGCCGGACGATTTGAAACCCGCACAAGTTTGCCAGCAGCTCGGGCAGCGATTCCCGGTGTGACCGCGCGACACAGCTCAGCGCGGTGTGCCAAGCCCCAAAGCCGGGGTCGCCCCTTGTCCCCGGAGGGATGCTATGCGGGACAGCACAGACAAAGACCTGGGGGCAGCAGCTCCAGCGTCGCGCCCTCCGCCAGCGGCAGCACTGCACGCAAGAGACCAGCGAGTATGGCCGACTGGTTGGTGAAGGGCAGGAGGCTCCAGTCCCAAACCCCACTGGAGCCCTTTTGCTGTGGGGCGAAGGAGGTGCCCATCAGGGGTAACGGGCACGATATCTTGGCGCGCCACAGGCGGCAGAGCCAAGCACAGGGACAAAAGCCGGGCGGGAGGACACGATGGATGCATGCGCTCCTCGTCCCTCCAACCTGCCTCGCACCTCTGCCGCACCTGCCCGAGAAGGGACCCCGGAGCCAAACACGTGTGTCCCTGCTTTCGCCCCACCGGTGACACCAGGTCCTCGGGGAGATCGGGCCTGGCCGCGGTCAGCCGCGGGCTGGCTGCCTTTGGGGTTCCCACCCGAACACCGCTCGGACCCTCATCCCGAGCGATGGATGCGTGCGCTCCTCCCCGAGCAGGGAGCCCTACCTGCCCCTTGACCAGGCTGGCGGCGAACTGCCTCATGACGGCCTCCACGGTGTAGGCGCTGGACCAGCCGCGGGGGGTGAGCAGCTCCATGCAGATGGCCCCGCCGTCCAGGACGTAGCCGTTTTCCAGGCGGGGGCTGAGCACCCTCATGAAGGGCGGAGAGAAGGGGAAGTTGTCGGGGAAGGTGAGGTTGAGCAGGATGTACTCCGTGTTGGTCTCCTTCATGTCCTGCCACAGCACCGAGTCCTTGTCCACCTGGTGCAGCTTCACGTTCCAGTCGAAGAGGCTCTCGTCCACCAGCTCCACCGAGATGAAGCGGTCGCTGAGCCGCGCGATGTCCTGCAGCTCCTTCATCAGCCGCCGGGTCCGCACCTGCGTGCAGTGCTGCTGCCGGCCCGCGGGCACCAGCGCCGCCGGCCCCGACCCGCACCCGGGGCCGGAGCCGGGGCCGGGCCGCTGCGCCGCCTCCTTGCCGGCGCCGGGCTCCCTGCCCACCTCCCGCGGCTTCTCCCGGCCGACTCCCGAGCGCGCCTGCTGCGGGGG
>VWZW01007698.1:97304-113691 GCA_013397115.1 Edolisoma coerulescens | reverse complement strand
CCCGCGCTGCGGCAGCGGCCCCGCCGGCCGGGCGGGCCGGGGGCGGTGACGGCGGGGAGGGGCGCCGGGACAGACCCGCGGGTGCGTGGGCAGGTGTTGCACACGTACGTGTGTGTGTGCGCGCGTGTCGGTACCCGCACGGCCGGGAAGTGACACCGAGGCAGCTCCGTGCACGTGTGTGCACATGGACAGAGCCCGCACCTAACGCAGTGACAGAACAGCTCTGTGGTCATGTGTTAGGACACGACGGCATTTAAGTGCGGGGCGTATATGTATTTACACCTACCTGCCTAAACGCATATAATCACATATATAAGGCCTGTAAAAATCGATATATAAACATGGTTGAAAAATAGTTGTAAGTACATAACGTGTGTGTGCATTTCGGTATTTGTTATGTTGGGAATGATGTGACAATCTTGCTTTCTTCAGTACAGCAGATATACATATCCCATCCCTCTCACACCTGCTCCCCTCCAGACCAAATAGGTCTGACCTCCTGGGACTTTGTGTAGCACAGGAAGGAACAGCTGATTCCCAAAATCTCTATTCCCACCACATTCTTTACCTTCAGAGACTGGAAAAGAAAAAAAATACAATAAATGCTTTGAATTGGGGAATAGTGAAGGCAGGGCCCAAAGTGTGATTACGTCTGTTGTGCAGAGGATGTAAAGCAATAGGCAGTGTGTGCACATAGCAGCATTATATTCCATAACACATTTCCCAGCGGAGGATCTGGAGGTGGTTCTCCTCTTGCTCCCTAAAGACTCCATAGAGCACTGTCAGGAGATACTGGCAGAGTTGACCCATGTGTGACACCCACTGCTTCTCCATCAGCCTGCTCTGAACAGGGAGAAGGTGAAGAGCTGTGAGCAAACTGTCAGTGATGGCCTGGGAGACCCAGGTGTCACAATGCTGTCCTTGTTTGCTCCTGCCCTCCGCCCTATTGACCTTGCCAATCCAACAGTGTGATAACCCTTGGAGTTGCTCTGATCCTTTCCAGTGTGCAGATACCCAGCCGGGTCTGTTGCAGGAGAGATGTTTGCTAAATTTCCTACCCTGAACAGATCTGTATTGTGAAGTACTGTCGACTGAGTGTTTCCCTGGAGGTCAGATATCCTGGGGAATGTGAAGTGGGTGGAGGCTGAAGTGTCAAAGATTGTTCTGTTCATTCCATATTCATCTCCTACCTCCTACATTTGCCTGAGCAGTTGAGGAACCTCCAGCTTATACGTTATTGGAAAGTGTGTCCAAGCCTTCTCTTAGCAGCCTTCTGGTGTGGCAGACATGCCACTCCCCTGAACTATTGATAGCCCATCCATGGAACTGGGAAATTTCTGGAGTGCAGACAAACTGCATCCAGACATCTTGTGATGTGTGACGCTTCCAGGAAACAAGTAATCTGTGCTTCATCAGGAAAATGACTCCAGCAGGACTTGCAGGGGAAGAAGCTAAGGCAGATATGGAAAATTCTCATTGGCATATGGAACAGGGCACTGAGAAACCTCATGGGATAGGTTGGAAGACTATTCCTGCTCTGATGCAAAAGCTGGAAGTCACAGAATCTTCACCTGCAGCTTCAGTCCCCACGAGCAGTCAGGTAGAACAAGGCACTCAGTGGTCCCCCTGGATGAATACCTAAGGTAAAGCAGGGTGGTGTGGCACAGATGCTGAACTAAACCACGCTGCCAGCCAGCACCTGGAGCCTTTGTGTCGGCTACATTAATGCTTTAAACTGAAAGGTCTCTGCATGGTGCTCCTGTGGCAAGTGGCAGCAGGAGCTGTGATCATTAATTTAACATTATGGAAGTTACTTACCTGTCTCACATAACTGAGGTATCTACCCAGTGGTGAAGCCAAAAGAAAAGAGCAAGGTCTCTGCAAAGGGAGGCCAGAGCCAAGCAGCCCCTCTGTGGCTTTGCACCACTGCTCTGTGAAATGGTACAAGATTAATGAAGGAAGTGATGAGAAAGCTGTTTCAGTGACGAGGAAGGTGTAATAGGTGTGCCTGGCCAAACAGGGTTCTGCTGCCACAGGGAACTGCTTTGGTGGTGCTGAAAGCAGTGAAATTCATCACACTCTGTGTCCTTACCATCTGCACGGTCAAAAAGCTGAAGTGATGGAGTGAACTCTTCTTTTTCATTCCCAGGCTTCCTCAGCAAGCAAGTTATCTGGTTAGTCCACTATGGACTCTGGATGGCTTGAAGTCAAGTCTTGAGGGAAAACAGCTTGCAGGAGAGACTTCCCCTGTATCTAGACTGTCCTTATCCACATACTCCCTGACTGACAAAAAATGAACAAATTTGGTCCATGATCTCTCTTTACACATTCCTAATAAATTCCTGTTCCTTAGTATCGTAAATAGTAGGAACATATCTATTAACTTTGTTCATTTTTATACCTTCTCACCAGTTTGCCAAATGCAGGAGTCAAACTGAACTCACCTTCCATCTCCCAGACAAGGCTCTCATGTCCTTGTCTTGGAGCAGGACTGGCTGATCCACTTACAGTGCATAAAGACATCCTAGAGTGATGCAATGACTTTCAAATCAGAGAGGCATGTGGGTATGAAAAACAGACTGACCTCTGGCAGATATTTCTCCTACATATTCAGCTGGAGAGCTGCTTTCAGGCTCAGCCACTTATTAGTGACACAGGACAGCACTCAAAGCTCAGGTCTGGCAGCAGTCCTCAGCTCCATGTGGAGCAGGGTGCAGCTGATTGATGAAGGCCATCTCAGACTCTTCTTGTGGTAGAGAAGCAGCTGGACATTCAGAGCTCTGAACTCCCATTGCAGTATCAATTTGATGTTGTCTGGGGCTGGCAGGAAGGTGTTGTTTTTTGGTTTGTTTTTTTTTTTTCCAGTAGGATAATATTGGCCAGTGATTTTCTTGTTTTTACTGAGTTTGCAAAAAAAGGAGTTACCTGTGGTTCAGCAAAAAGTTCATATGTGTGTTGTTTACTTCCATTTAAATGCAGCAGGATTTTAATGCCAAGTGTGATAGAAAATATTACTTAAATGGAACAAGTGCACAGATGCATTTCTAGAATGATTAGGGGAACAAAAGTCATATCTTCATAGGAGAATTAAAAGATTTTTTTCTTGTTTAGTATAGCTCAGGAAAGACTGAATAGGGCCTTGATAACACTTTATAAATATATTTGAGAAGTAAATGTCAGAGAGGGATATTGACTTCATCACATGATCAAATGGCAGTGCAATGAGTAATCCTGAATACATCTGCACTGGAAATCTAAAGGCTTCCAGGTATATGATGAAGGAAGCGTTTGAATACTCTCCTGAGCACTGGAAGGAGTAGCCTGCAGTCTGGTAGCATGGAGCCTGAGAAGTTTTTGGGCATAATTGTACAGCACAATAGAATAGGAAAATGCCTGAAGAGAGAAAATTAAGCTTATATTATGAGTCGCTGGGCATCTGGTGTGTCAGTATCCCCAAGTGTGTGAGAAAATAGATTAGATCACTGTCAATTTGCATTGTAATAATTCCATGCCTCAGGGCTTCCACTGGAGTTGGGAAAGATTATATTTTATTCTTCCTGATGCATGATTTGTCCTCTACTGCTCTTTTTTTGCCTTCCTCTGCAGGTCTGAAGATAGATGGCATTAAAATATGAGGGTTCATGTATCCTGCTGATATACTCAGGATTAGGCCAGCCTCTAGGCCTGGAACTCTTTTAAAGGAGTTATTTACCTAGGTTGGCTTGGTAGGCTCTATTGATTTAATTTATAGCATGGGACACAGCCTCCTTCCTAGAATCAAATGGAATTATATTTAGCTAATTCTTTGCAAATGTGCAAACACACACTTTTTCAGCAAGTAAGCTATTCATTAATCTCTCCCTTTTTGCCTGTTTGAGTTGTCCCAATGCTTACCAGTATCTCACTGGGCACCTTTGTTCATTTTTTGTTTCCCTCCTTTCATCCTCCAAAGTGACAACATCATTTATTTTTAGAAGGATATTCAGAAAGGCATTTTCAGCAACAAACAGCAAGAATGAAGAAAGACACAAAAATGTTTGCTCCTGGAATGTTAAAACCTATAGAGGTATATGTGCGATTCCTACGTTCCTGTTGACACATCCTCTGAAATTACCTTCTTCTTGGGGTAGGAAGTCCATCTGGCAGTGCTAATCTCTTTTACTGACTTAGATACACAACATTCTTGAGGTGATCTCCACTCAACAGATATGATAAGCCCAGGTAAATGCAAAGGATACCTGGGTAAATGAATAGCCATTGTATCACAGTGATAGCTTTTGAGAATGAGAACAGTAAACAATATCCGTGGAGAATATGGTTGGCTGTCTGATTTTTAAGGCTGCACAGCATCGGAAATGCTCAGGAGAAGCTTTTTATGTTCATGGTGTTCACATTCATGTATTGCTACTTACTGACTAAAAGATATTTGCATCCGGCGATTCTGAATCACAGAACTCTGTGTCAGAGGTGACCTTCTCATACACGCACACAAGTATTTTTAAATTCTTGCACTCATACACAAATTGAAGATGTGGCCAGTACTGTAAGGAGCAGAAATCACACACAAATTTCTCTCCAAATAAAGGTACAATGCATCCTTGACCTTGTTCCACCCTCAGCCTTGACATCGGGCCACATTTTTGTCCTACAGTTTCATCTTTGAAGTAATTCTGTAGCTGCTCAGTGAGGAAGCTGTATCCCATGGAATGGTTGGAGGAATGGCAACTATATGATGGTTCAACTCCACTTCGGATGCAAAGATTTTTGTTTGTGTGACTCTCTGAATGCTGACTAGACTTCTTAATGGTCTAAGATCATGAACTTTTCTAAGCTCCTGCATATAACCAGAGAGCTAGGGCCATCAGTGAGGTCTTGCAACAATCCTGCTTTTATCTGGGGGCAAACAATACAAATCTGAGCCCTAGGTAGTCCCTTTTTTGCAGAGTATCCTGTTCATGGATGGCTCTTTACCCCAAGGAGAGTCTGAGTGGTCTCCTGCCTCAGCTGCAGTCCATTCCACATGAAGCTGAGAGCTGCTGCCACACCTGTCTCACTTGTCAGTGCCCAGCAGCTAAGCCAGAAAGCAGCACTCAAGGTGTTCCAGTACTCTGGTTCACAGCACAAAAAGGACACAGGATTGTCTCTTATTACCTGCTCAGAGCACCAGATTAACCCCTGGCTTGGCAAAGCGCTGTAGGTCATCTAAGCAACAGATGGATATCGGTGTAAACTACACAAAATTAACACAGAGTGACCAACTTTAACTAAACTTTAAAGACAGAATGCTGGAATTTCAGTAACTTAGTCTCAAAGACTTTATGGTGCTGTGAAATTATTTTTGTATCCCGAAGTTTTTAAACTGCATCACAGACCTCTTGCTCCCCTGAAGTGACAGGAACACAATAAAGTTCAATAGTACAAAGTACAAAGTACTGAGGGGCCAATGATAAGGAGTTTTTACATAAATCTGGAGAAGCAGACAAAGAAGGAAGAGATAAAGAAAGAAGGATGTGTTGGTAGAAGGGATTAAAAAGATGTGCTGCCAGAGTGATGCAGATTTAAAAGAACAGATTGATGTGACTGAAGATGGCACTCAGTGAAATATTTTGAGTAAAGATGGGAAAGTATTAGAACCTTTGTATTGTATAAGATGATGATAAGACCACATTTGGACCCCAGAACAACTCACACTTCTCTTTGATGCCAGCTAAACACTTTTTCTTTGACCTCAGTCAATCCTTTACCTTCATATTCCCTTAAATCTCACCATATTCTCTCATTTTCCTCTTTATAGCACACAGCTATAAGAAAAGTCACTTGAAATGCATTTATGGGCAATGAACTCTTCCTCCTTTATCCTAAGGTCTTAACATCAGCCTGGTCATCACAACAGTAAGAGACATGTTTTAGCTTCTTGTTTCTCAATGCCAACCATAAATCCCAAACTACTATGCAAAAAAATTCAAAGGGTGACAAAGGATTAGAGAAGCTAAGTTCTTTTAAAATAGCTACATTAGTTGCAAGATTACAGGTAATGGCTCAGTTTCTTTAAAATTAGGAGCGTATATTTGCATACTCTCATACAGTGTTGCCAGGAACTGAGATCGTCCTGTCATCCTGATCTTGGAGAAGCTGCTGCTGCCACCAGCTGGTAGTTCCCTGGTCCTTGGCTGGAGAGATGAATGCATAGCTTACACAAAGAACTCCCAGGGTGACAGGTGGGCCCTGAAGGAGCTCACATCTACAGAGAACTACAGAAAGATTGATCCAGTCCAAAGTACATTTTGGAGTGTGACAAAAGACCTGTATTATGTATAGATGTGGGACTTAGAGACATGGTTTCGTGGTGGACTTGGCAGTGCCGGGTTAATGGTTGAACTCAATCATCTTAGAGGTTTTTTTTCCAACCTAAATGATTGTATGGTTCTACGTTAACAGGGCCAACCGATGATAACATTCCCAGTCAGCAGTTATCCACAGGCATGGCTACAACAGCAAGCCTACTGAATTCAAAGCATCAGGCATGCAACACTGGTTCTTTCTATGATTAGATGACATCATGTGCTTCATCACTTAGGTTCAAGAAATAAATTTTTTGGGTGGCAGCTCCATTTGAGGTAGAAATGACAGTTCCTTGCATGATTCACTGCTGCTTCTGCAGAACCAATATACAGAAGAATCTAGAGAGCACTGAGTTGTATACCATGTGAAGAACAAATGGTTTGTCACCCTGTGGCTGTAATCACAGATGTAAAAGAAGGGATTTTGCCACACCTGTGGGATCAGTGCAGGTCAGTGGTCCTTTGTACACATGAACAGGCACAGAGAGATGGTGGATTATCAGAATCTGCACACAGTTGTAGATCAGCTGCTGGGTTTGTCATTGGCAAGCCGAAAAGATGGAGTCTTTTCTCTACTAGATTTAGGAACAACAGGCACTTCCTCCCGCAATATCATCTACAAGAGAATGGTAGGAACAAACCTGTGCTTGAGTCCTGGAAGCACAGGGAGGTACCCCGCCACTGGCTTGTTGTGCAATTCAGACAGGCTTTGTCAGGCCTGGGATGGTTGTATTGTAGGGCAAACCTCAGCTGGCTGTTTCATACCTGGTTGTTTCTGTGAAAACTAATTTGTTGCAATTAACTAAATTAGAAGAAATCAGTAACTTCTTTTGTTTCCAAAGAATACTGCTATTTCTGGATTTATGAGACAGAAGATGACCCTGGACATCCTTGTTTCTAGACTGAGGTATGGGAAATAGAAACAAAAAATCTTCTTGGGTTTAAGACATGCATTCATATCAAGTTGAATTAGGTCAGTCGTAGACTTAAACCACATCTACAGCAGCGGTGATGGGTATTGCTAAACACAACCACTCAGCCATAGCTGGCTACTGCAGCAGAATCCCATGCAACAAGATTCATACATATTCTTGGACTCTGAGCCAGTGGTGGCATTTGTATATGAAATGCAAAAGCAGAAAAATATGTGAAAACTGGAAACAGAGGATCTATGCAGGCTTCTAGGCAGGGTGTGTTTGTTTTCAGAAGTGTCTCATGAGGCTTGGCCAAGGACTCATCCCTCTACCTGTGGTACTCATCCAAGGAGGCTGTAACCAGGTCTGACATTGGGGTTCTGGGTCTGGTGAAGGGAAGACAGAGAGTGGAAGGGCTGCTGTCAACCCAGTAGCACCAGGGCCTTGAGCAGGCAGGGGACCAAACACTTCCTGAGTCAGTTTTACTTATTTGATTTCCTCCTATTCTGAGAACAGATAGTCCCTTCCTCTTCCATCAGCCTTTCTGTGGCATCAGGGTAGGCTGTTCCCTACCTATGCATGATAGTCTTCTCTGCCATGGCCCCTAGGACACACAGTGTCTTCTGTTTCTTCAGTAGACGCCTGCAAAGGTGAAAATCAGGGAAGATACATGGGGCCCCAGCCACAACACCATGGTGAACTGTGCTCATATGGATTTTCTTGCCTCCATCTCTAGTCACATTTTGTACCACAGGTGTTTTGCCTGAGCTTAGGGAAACCCCATCCCAGAAGAACTGCTGGGCAGGAGGGCCAAGTGGCATTCCCTGGAGTGGTGCTCTGAGGTTGTGTCTGAAGACGTGTGCTGGGGGGCAGAAGGGAGGCAGTAGGCACGGAGAAGAGCCAAACTATGGGGTCTGTGAGGTGATCATTGCGAGAATGGGCTTTTCCTGTTCTAGCTTTTCATCCTTCACATTACAGAAAGCTGTCTTAGAGCCTGTGCTACTAATTGTTTTGGAAAGTCAGGGACACTGAAGGACCATGAAAATAGTGTTTTTATTATATGATGATAAGGCTGTACATGGTACAGCCTGAGCCAGGGCTTGTGGAGACACGCAGGGACATGATGCCTGTTGGAATAGCATTGGACTAGTGGCCTGAGCAAGGCAAATCTGACACAAACTCATCCACACAGTTTGTAAAAAGAGGACCCTGGGGCAATCCCTTATGCCAGATTTGATCTGCATTTGCCTCATATCAGGCTGGTCTAATCACTCCAAATTCAGTTTTGGGAGCAGTATGACAGACCAGGTGATCTGTTTCCAAGTGGGACTTTATTTGGCAATATTGCCAGCAGAATTCCCAGGGGATTGCTACTGTCATAATTTAATAGTTGTATTGATGATCTGGAGGTAAATAAAAACTTGCAAATAAAAGAAGAGCATACAGAAAGGCCAGCAAAGTGATAAATAGGGTGGAGGCAGACTGAATTGAATAGCTGTGTTTGTGAAATAAATGTGTTTTAATAAAAACAATTAGTGAAGTCATCTTACTAGGAGCAAATCATGCAAGTTTATGTAACTGCAGACCATATTCCCTGTAAAAGGCAACATTAAAGGAAATTAGGGGTCACTTTGTACCAGATCATCACAATCTGGTGGCATAGAGGAATCTTGCAGCATAGAGGAATTCTGCAGCGCTGCGGTGCATAAATAGGAAGGGATAAAGAAGAAGCACAGGGCATGGGAGAACAGGGACCAACACCATTGCAGGGACCAATGCTAGATTGCAATGTGCAGGTCCCCTTCCCTTTTCCACTGATATTGAAAGAAATAGAAACACTGAAAAAGCTGAAATTCATTAAAGAAAAAGGCATAAAGAATTCAGTGTGTTTAATTTGTCATATAGAAGTCTGAGAGACGATTCAATTATTTGATTAAAGCACAGAATAGATATGTATACTATCTATATCTAAACTAACTGGGCAATAATGCAGTTCTTCATCAGTTAGACAGAGGTGTAGAAAGAATCAATAGCTATAAATTAGTCTTCTTCAGGCGACTTCTGTAAATAAAACCTATTTGAAGACTGGATGCTGAGCACGAACAGTAAAGTATCTCTCACAGTGATGCAGGCAGATTGTGGAGACAGTGGGATATCAACATGCAAGAGTGTGAAGAATGAGTTTAAAATTGAAGAGTCACTTGAACACCCCTCCCAAATAATAGTAGGAAGAGAGTCTTCAGTGCACTGCCTTCCTGTGTCCTAGTGCCTTCCAGGAAGGAATTCCTACTGACATGATAAAGTATACTGGAGAGCCAACTGGCCAGGACTGTGTCCAAAGAGTCCATGTGACAGGATGGACTGGAGGAGCCATATATTCAAGCCTTTTGCCTCACCACATTCTGAAGTCCGCCAGAGCCTACCGTTGCCCGCACATTCGTACACCATTATTGGTTTAAACATGTGCAGTTCAGAAACAGCTTGGAAGAACTGGTAGTCCCAAATTGAACTGGAGGCAGCTTCCGGGCACTTCTGTGAACAGGAGACACTTTTTATTGATCAGGCTGAACCCTGTAGTGTTCACTCATTCCAGCCTCTACTACAGGACATCCCCATAGGGCCCAGGACTATAAAAAAGAGGGAGAGCAACTTTTTTACCCAGGCAGGTAGTGATAGGACAAGGGGAAATGGTTTTAAACTAAAGAGGAGTGATTTAGATTAGATGTTAGGAAGAAATTCTTCACTGTGAGGGTGGTGAGACACTGGAACAGGTTGCCCAGAGAAGTTGTGGGTGCCCCATCCCTGGAAGTGTTCAAGGCCAGGTTGGATGGGGCTTTGAGAAACCTGGTCTAGTGAAAGGTGTCATGCCCATGGAAGAGAAGCTGGAACTGGATGATCTTTAAGGTCCCTTCCAAACCATTCTATCCTTTTATATTCTATCCTTCTATGATACTCTATCCCCAAGTCAGCAGTGCCAGTAGTTCCATACCAGCTGTGACCATGGCCCTGCTCAACTTGCTTATCCAAACTCTTTTCAGGGGCATAATCCTGAATGCTCAGTGATTTTTCTGATTTTCTGATTTCTCCCTTGGGTTGAACCCATGTGGCCATTACTTCGTTTTTCTTGTACACTGTGACAGATCTACCTTAGAAAAATGAGAAGTGACAGGGAAGGACACAAACACAGGAGCACAGGCACCCACACTGTATAACAGTGACAAAGGTACACAGACAGCTTTTTTATCTGGACCACCCATATTCTTCTAGAATTGCTTTCAGGTACAGTTCAGGATTTGGAATACAAATAAGGGCTGCTCCATGCCAGCTGGACTCAGTGCTGGAAAATGGTCCTAGGCCTTTTTCATTTGCTAGCACACATGTGGTCTGGGCGTCTTAGAAATTCTCACTGCCCAGGACATTCCTATACCTTCTTTCCTGCATCTTTGGTAATGAAAAAAGTATCAGCTTTAAATACAGGGTGCTACTTATTCTGAGTTACAAGGGAAAAAATAAAAAGCAGACATAGGCAAATCAACCGTACTTGTTAGTATTGCATAATCAGAAGAGCATTTTTCTTGGAGTATGATTATATATACATATATAGGTATTTCTCACACCTGTGGTAAAAAAAAAAAGCTACTTGATAACTGTTGAAAGCAACTCTGCATTTCAGAAGAGTAGACCTTAATTTTGCTTTAAATGACATATGGCAGCAATACGGATGTAACATAAACTGAGTCTGATGAATAAGTTTAATATTCTAAGGGAAAAAAGCCAGATAATTCCACTGATTCCTCAGCATAGTTTTGAAAAACAAAATTAAGAATTAATTCTTTATGGGATATTAAAGGTACTATGAAATGAAAGGTTTCAGTATTGCAGATCTAGATGAGTTATCACTACACTATGAAAATAATATTCCTGTCCTGAAACATCTATGCAAGTCCTTTGCTGTGTCTTGCTGACCTCCTCGGAGACAGTGTTGTGAGAACAGACTGTCATCCAATGTCCTTTACCATCAATAGAAAGAACCTCATGGATCTCAGTTATCTTTGGATCGGGTCCCAGAACATTCCCAGATCTGCAGGACTTGGAAGACCACAAAATTATCTTATGAACCAAATCCTGATCCTGCTGCTTCTTAGATAAATAAATTGAGGTGATCTCAGTAAGACTGAGATCCAGCCATGATGCATAAATGCATCATCCTGCTAATTTGTGGTAAGATGTGTATTATTTCAAGTCATTAATGAGCACATTACTAAACACAAAATCTGTATGGAAATTATAATTACAGCTCTTATTCAGCTGCATAATTGATATTTAAAAATTGTTTATTTTATTGTATCACATTATTTTTATGCAGTAAAATGTGACAGTACCACATGCTTCTGAGTCAGTTGAAAAACATCCTAAACAAAATAACCATCAGCCTGACATATCAAGAGCAGGCAAATGGTATCTTACGTGCTGTTCACATCTATCTCCCCTGCTTCTCTTCTGCTTATTACCTGTTGTAATTGAAACAATGAAGGGTAGATGGCTTGCAGAATGGAATTCTTAAGCAGGTGATGCTCCCAGTTAATGACCTGAAATTTCAACCTCCATTTCTTGGTCTGCAGAATGAGGAAGGAGTGATTTACTCATGCAGAAACAAAACAGGAAAGACAGGAGAGAAAACACGCGCCACTGGAACTCGACATGTTTTACTTTCTTTATTCGTTTTCCTCCACTTTACTGGCCGGCAGCAGAAAACAGGAGCTAGGAAGAGAGTCATAGTTCTAGAGATGGACAAACAGATAAATTATTTGTTGCTTTTTGTATTCATGAGAAGTTGACTGTCTCAGCACTTTCAGTAATGAATCTTAAAACACCACATTGTGTCATATTATATTGGACAAGTCATTTATCTGAAGTATATGTACCACTAAGTGAGGAAACAGCAAGCTGAGCTTTTTCCAGACCTGAAGGCTGTGTGAACAGTCTCAAATAAATCTTTTTATGCTCTGCTAGTAAAAAACCATTATGCAATCTGTCTGCATCCTTCACAGTACAGGTCATCATTTGACATTCCAAGCAGGGAGGACATTATAGCAGTAACCCCCCAGATTCAGATGAAGGCTCCATCTGGGTCAGTATCTGGTGCTCAGCACTAACCAGACACAAATACTGATGAGCAAAAACAAGAAAATCATCTATGAGACCTCTTTTGACTACCCTCCTGGCCTTGGGCTACCTTCAGTTCATGGGATTTCCTGAGCCAGGTGTGGTTTACCTACGTCTCCCTAACTGTCTAGCAAGCATTTGTCCCATTTTCCCTTCAACACAGTTAAGCTTCTCCTGTCCGTAACATCCATTGGCAAATACTCCCACAGGGCTTATGAACTTTGTATTACAAAAATCACTGTTTTTTGGATGTTTTGAAGTTGTCACTTCTTGGCTTTACGTTGATGGCCCCTGGTTTTTGTGCTGCAAGACAGTCTAGGCTCCAGACCACTCATGGCTTTGTAAATATAGTGAAGTATTAGCCATAAGTTCATTAGTGGGCTCCCTCTGAAGCTGAAGAGTCCCTGTCTGTTCATGTTTTCCTATTACAGAAGCCATTTCATATCTACCAGTCATCTTGGCAGCCCTGCTCTGACTCCTTTCCAGGTCTACTCCAGGGAATGAGAACAGCACACAGTATTCAAGATTGGGGCAAACTGGATTTATGCAGCAGCACAATGAAATTTTCTGCTTTGTTCTCACATTCCTTTCCTGACAATTCCTAACTCTCCACATGACTTCTGATCACTGCTGAGCGCTGAGCTGATGTTTTCAAAGAACTTTCTATTCTGATCCTCAGGTCTTGCTCCTGTATGGTAATGGTCAAGAGGTCATGAATCTTCATGTGAAACTAGGGGGTTTTTGCTTGCCATGTGCATCGCTTTACATGATCCATCTTCAAGTCTTTTCAGGTCTTTCTACAGTTTCCTACAAACTGCATTCATCTTTAGTCTGCCAAATAACTTTCTCATAAGACAATTTTCTCATTGTACCATCTGATCTCTTTTCTGGGTCATCTATGAACATACTAAATGGCACAATTTTCAGCCTAGTTCCCTGTTGAACTCTTCTGGGATCAATTCTCCCCTTGCAAGAATTAAATGTTTGCCCCTGTCCTGCATTTCCTATCTGGAATTCAGTTCTTTATTCAATTTAGGATTTCTCCCCTTATTCCATTGCTTTACTTCCTTAAAAGATTTTGTTTAAGGATTTCACTAACAGCTGATGGGAAATCAAGTAGATTGTATCGTTTAGACCACTCTTATCTACATGCTTGCTGACCCCTTGAAAAACTCATTAGGGGTTTGCAAAACAGGATTTTCTTTCATTTAATCTGTGCTACTCTTCCCAAATGGGTCATATTGATCCATATGGCCTCTCATTCCATCCTTTATTAGAAACCCTACTTAACTGCCAGTGCAGATGTCCAGCTTACAAGTCTGCAATTGCCCACTCCCTGTATAAAAATCAGGGTACAAGTGCAATATGGTTACTTACATCACGAGCCATGACATTTTCTTTCTAAATCTTTCTGTCTCTATGTACCTATTGATCAATTCAGTTTTTTGTCAGACTAACTTTCTTCCTCTCTCTCTTTCTCTCTCTCTCTCTCACTGGAACACAAGTTTTTCATTTTTACTTTTTACCCTGAACATGAAAATGATGCCCAAGCTGGTAATCATGAGAAAAATTTAACAACTGGTAATATATTTATAGCAAGTTTTAACCTTGAAAGCACTGTATACATTTATCTAACAAAATTCATTAATCTAGTCTATCCAGGCTAGTAAATATATATTTACAGTGAGCTGGATATCTCTATATTTGATGTTAAACTTCCATCATTTTCTTCTGTTGAATACGTTCCCTGAGTTAGATGTGATAATGGACATCTATACGATTTATCCCAAGCAAGCTAGAAGTCACAGTTGCTCAGTTCCAAGAACCAAAGGCTTTCACACAAAGAGGAAGGAGAGGAAGTTTTAACAGCACCTCAAAGCCCTTGTTTGTTACTGAATTTAAAGCTAGTGGTTCTGTGCTGTACTTCCACTGGATGTGTTTGCCAATGTGCAAAGATGGACATAAAGAAACTCTTCTGTTTGAATCCCAGCCTCTTGTGCCTGCAGAGCCACGTTGGACACAATCATTTGTATTTACACTGCTCTCTCAAAACTTGACCCCCCCGTTCCTCATGTTCAGATCTAACTTGGTAAGTGCACCCTCTACATATATTCTACATTCTTCCTTCCAGGTATTAGAAGAAGTTATTCTTTTCCTCAGACCAAGATCTCTCATGTGCAAAGTACTTGTCTTAAAATCCCATAATCCTGGGACTTCTGCTGTTGAGACAACATTCTGCCAAATATAGAAACAGAATGGTCAGCAACTGCTGATCAGTAGACAGTGGGATTATTTTATTCTAGGATGACAATACTTGCCAAGGCCTAGAACTGATAAATTGTTTTCTGCATCCTAGGATTGGTTTTTAATTTCACATTTGCACAGTACTATATTTTCCTTCATATTCAGTGCTCTTTACAGTCACATGCTTTTTAATTTTAGGTTAACATACTTAAACCTATGAGCTCCCAAATAGTGCTTCATATTTTCCAAAGACCCAACTTTCTGCTACTGATCTAGCATGGTAACCCAGAACAGAAACTGACCATTTGATGGTGTTGTTGTCATGATATCATAAATGAAAAAAAAAAAAAAATAGATACATCCAAGAAATTAAGAATTGCAGATTTCGATGGTTCTCATGGTGGAGCAGAAATTGCCACAAGCTATCACTACAAAATGCATAAAATACATTAAATCCCAGTTTGAGATTTTGGAAGGTATCATCCAGTTCCAACCCCCTGTCATGGGCAGGGACACCTTCTGCTGGACCAGGTTGCTCAGAGCCCCATCCAGCCCGGCCTTGAGCACTTCTAGAGATGGGACATCCACAGCTTCTCTGGGCAACCTGTTCCAGTGTCTCACCACCCTCACAGTGAAGAATTTATTTCTAATATCTAATCTAACCCTACTCTCTTTCAGATTGAAGCCACTCCCTCTTGTCCTGTCACTACATGCTCTTGTAAAAAGTCCCTCTCCATCTTTTTTGTAGACTCCCATCAAGTACTGGAAAGCTATAATTAGGTCACCCCTTCTCTTTTCCAGGCTGAACAATCCCAAGTCTCTCAGCCTTTCCTCGCAGAAGAGGTGCTCCATCCCTCTGATCAGCTTGGTGGTCTCCTCTGGACTCTCTCCATGGGTCCATGTCCTTCCTGTGCTGGGGACTCGAGCTCGATGAGTTATCTCCTGACATTACTGGACTGATCTGCTCAGATTCAACCCAAAACAGACATACTGGAAACAAGCTATTTGTAAAACATACAGTTATTGTGATGTGCCATGAGGGTTTAAGCACGTCAGATAACCTCCCCACAGGAATGAATGATAGCTGGATTATTTAATATAGAGTAATTCATGATAGGACAAGAAGTAATGGGTTCAAGCTGAGACGGTGGGTTTAGATTGGGTATTACGAAGAAATTCTTCACTGTGAGGCACTGGAACAGGCTGCCCAGAGAAGCTGTGGATGCCCTGGAGGTGTTCAAAGCCAGGGTTGGATGGGGTTTTGAGTCACTTGGTCTAGTGGGAGGTTCCTCTGCCTATGGCAGGGGGTTGGAACTAGGTGTTCCCTTCCATCCCAAACTGCTCTGCGATTCTGTGTTTCTACGTTTTGTCATTTTCCCGATGATTCCAGTGTGGGGTTGATTATGAAGCACAACCTCTGCCCGTCACCGCTTCTATNCGGGGGGGGAGGGGGCGTGGCTTGGGCCGGAGGGGGCGTGGCCCCCCCCCCTCCCCCCCCCCCACCGCCCTCCCGCGCAGGCGCCCGTGGCCGGAAGTGGCGCGGGGCGGGCGAAGGCGGCGGCGGCGATGGCCGAGAAGTTCGACTCCCTGGAGGAGCACCTGGAGAAGTTCGTGGAGAACATCCGGCAGCTCGGCATCATCGTCAGCGACTTCCAGCCCAGCAGCCAGACGGGCCTCAATCAGAAACTGTGAGGGGCCGTTGTCGCGGGCGGGCCCGGCTGC
>VWZW01007698.1:51322-97038 GCA_013397115.1 Edolisoma coerulescens | reverse complement strand
GGTTTAGATTGGGTATTACGAAGAAATTCTTCACTGTGAGGGTGGGAGGCACTGGAACAGGCTGCCCAGAGAAGCTGTGGATGCCCTGGAGGTGTTCAAAGCCAGGGTTGGATGGGGTTTTGAGTCACTTGGTCTAGTGGGAGGTTCCTCTGCCTATGGCAGGGGGTTGGAACTAGGTGTTCCCTTCCATCCCAAACTGCTCTGCGATTCTGTGTTTCTACGTTTTGTCATTTTCCCGATGATTCCAGTGTGGGGTTGATTATGAAGCACAACCTCTGCCCGTCACCGCTTCTATTTCTTACACAGGCCCGAAGACCGCTCAGAGTTGTCAGACACAAGACACGTTCGGACACACAATGGGGGGGTGTGGCTGCCGAACCGGCGCTGTCCTGATTTCCCCTCACGCGCCGCCGGCGGGAGCCGGGACAGTACCGCCCCTGAGGGGGAGGGGGCGTGGCTTGGGCCGGAGGGGGCGTGGCCACCCCCCCTCCCCTCCCCCCACCGCCCTCCCGCGCAGGCGCCCGTGGCCGGAAGTGGCGCGGGGCGGGCGAAGGCGGCGGCGGCGATGGCNCCAGGGTCTCTCTCTCCCTGTCTGGGTGTCACTGGCCTCGCACGCGCCGTCAGGGGCAGCGCAGCGACTCCTAAATCGGCTAAACCCCACCCATTTTTCTTCCCAACAGGAATTTCATGGTGACGGGCTTGCAGGATATCGACAAATGCCGGCAGCAGCTTCACGATATCAGCGTGCCCTTGGAAGTTTTTGAGTAAGTCTGTGTGTGCCTGGAA
Source organism: Edolisoma coerulescens (assembly GCA_013397115.1). NCBI lineage: Eukaryota > Metazoa > Chordata > Aves > Passeriformes > Campephagidae > Edolisoma > Edolisoma coerulescens. The sequence goes on along the minus strand of VWZW01007698.1, from coordinate 96,252 downwards.
GGGGAGATGCTGCAGTCGGTGACTCGAGGTAGCCTGGCTTCGCAGCGTATTTTGGCTGAGGGCTGCTTGTCTCTTAAACCTGGTCCTTCTGAATGTCTCAGGAGAACGTGAGCAGGCAGGAGATCAGAAGTACCTCCTGCCTGTGAGAAGACAGAAAGGTAGGAGAAGTAAGTGATAAATTATACACCTGTTTTCTAAAATCACAGTACGGTTTGAGTTGGAAGGGACCTTAAAATTCATTTGGTTCCAGCCCCCCCACCGTAGGCAGGGGTGCCACCTACTAGATAAATTGCTCAGAGCTCTGTCAAAGCTGGCCTTTCAGATTTCTTTTTTTACTTCTATATACGTAGGCCATAACACGAATTCTGCCAAATTTAGTTATTTCATAGCATCACAGAGTGGGTTGGGTTGGAAGGGACCTTCAGCAGTATCTGGTTCTAGCACCCCTGCCATGGGCAGGGACACTAATTTAGTAAGTAAGCTTTCATTTTGGAAATACACTTTTACATAGATTAGGATCAGCATTTGAAGTTGCAGGTGTAAATAAAGAAAGACAGTACTCAGGTGTTTAGTGTCAGGAGTGGCAGTCTGTTGGCAGAGAATTAGAACATTAAAAAAAAATGAACATAGAGGAAGAGCTGTACGAGAGAGCTTTTGTGAAATAGCTGACCATTTAATTTACTAGTGTTTCTTGTAAGTCCGCATGTTATGGTCTGCTGTACTCCAGTGTGTTACTGGCTGTACAGGGCTTTCTTCAGTTGGGCTTTTACTCCAGTTGTAAATTTGTGGTGACTGTCTTAAATGTTCTCTTTTCTTTTTTCACCAAGGGAGTTTCCCTTTGCCAGGAATCGTATTGCAAAGCAAAAATACACATAGGTTTGCTGATACAGTAGGGTTACTTTTCACTCTTTACTGTGGTGTGTGCAGCTCCTTCTCACCTTTGATTTGCTGGGTGCCGTATTCCTGTGTGCTTAATGCTCACCATGTCCTAACTAGGCCACTTCCTGGTTAGTACCCTTTCAGTTGCTTGGAAAAGGACCATCTTCCTTTGATCATCTGTGCTTATTGCCTGTGAGGAGCTGGTAGATACTTTTTTTTTGTGTGCTTTTAATACATCCTTCAAAGCTCTCTAGTCTTTCTGGAAACAGAGCTTTGCTGGCCACAGCCTCATCTTTGAACTGTCTTTTGGAAATGGCCGAGTTTGACTGTGGTGGTTTTTAAAATGCACATTTCAGATAATAGTAGAAAGAAAAAGGCAGCAAGGTGAATAATTCTGTACCTTGGAGAGCATCCTAGTAGGAATATGATCATTTAGTAGTGTCTTTTCTACTTTCAGATACATAGATCAAGGCCGCAACCCTCAGCTTTACACTAAAGAGTGTCTGGAGCGAGCTTTGGCTAAAAATGAGCAAGTAAAAGGAAAAATTGACACTATGAAGGTAAACCAGAATTAATGGAAGTATAATGCAATAATGTATTTGATAAATTTTTACTTTTCTGTAAATATTTGGGCATTTTTCACTTGTGCAGTTATTAACTTCTGTTATTATGTGACTTGTCTTAGAAATTGCTCTGCATCCCTTTATCTTAATTGATGCTGATATAGCCTGTTCAGGAAAGGAGACCTGTAGTTCATCCCACAGTTGGGGATGCAGCTTTCACTGTGATTTTATATTGGTTAAAGTTATATGTAGCAGTAGAGATATTTTACTTAGTTTTTTTACAGGTGTGTAATTCTCCTGTGTGCAAACTTAGAAATAAGCAAAACAAAAGGGGCATTTTTCCAGTCTTGAATGGATATTAGAGGGTTAAAGTGCCAAATATGCTCCATAATCATCAATTAATCTTTATAAAATTAGTGAATGCGTGCCAGTGTTTAGGGTTTTCTGAACTTGTACTTTCATTTAGTATGAACCTAAGCATTCTGTGATACTGTTTAACTGCTGGAACTACTGTAGAAAAACAGTCAGAAAAGGAAGTTTAGTGAATTCTGAGAATGTTCTTTGGCTGAACTTAGTATGGAGGATGACAAGTCGTACTGCAGAATGTAGACATATGGAGATAAGCCCTAAACTTCTCTGTCCTTCTGAAATTATGTACTTCTAAGGCAGGTGTGAGTTGCTTTTTGAAGGTGGAGTGGATTCCATATCAAATCAAGAGGACATGTTCTTAATCAGCTTTCCTTAATAAGGTCAGGCAGATATTGGTGCACCAGAGTTTACAAGAGAGGTCCAATTGCTTTGTATTTCTTGGGAGAAAATGCAATTTTCTGGGAATTCAAGGACATCTTAGTTTTCCTGGTGCATTCCTAGTAGATTTCACTTGGGCATTTTCTTGGATTTTGTAAACATAACTTTCTGTGTTTATGTGGTTTTGGGGGTTTTTTGGGTACCATTCTCTTAGGTCACTGAGAGGTGTGACATTGGGTACAAACATTTCTGTTCATCAGGTAACATTGCTTGATGAAATCTAAATAAATTGTTCAGATGATGTATATACATTTTTTTTTTCTCTTTCCAGAAATTTAAAAGCCTGTTAATTCAAGAACTGACAAAGGTCTTCCCAGAAGATATGGCAAAGTACAAAGCTATTCGAGGAGAAGATCCTCCTCCTTAAGTTGGCCTTTGATAGCTCTAAAAATGTCCCAAAACTGACACCACCTTATAAAAACATTGATTGGAGAGAGAGGGAATCCAAGCCCTCCTAACAGCTGTACTAAAAATGGCAGTGGTGGCTGTAAAGGAGCTTGATGGTTGTTCATGGCTCTGGTCTGAAGCTACTGAATCTTTCTGAAGACTCCTACTCAGTGATTGTGATTGAAACTTCCTATGGTAATCTGCTTTTCCTTCCTGAAGGGTTTAAGAGATGTAATCACCTACAGGTCATCAATACTGAGCATTTCTCACAAAGTGCATTTCCATAGCAGGAAAACATGGTTTTTTGTCCTCTGAAAAGTGTGCCTCAGGATTGTGGGCTCATCTGTTTTTGAGAGAAATGCCTTTATTACACTTAATTATTTTTAATTTGTAAACTTCAGGGTTTTTTTACTGCAGTACGAACAGTTGACTGCTTTTGTCTTGCCAAATTCTACCAAGCAGGAGCCTGTCAAGGGCTGCAGTTCTCATGTGTCATGATTAGTTGCAGCCAGGAAAACCTTCAGATCTTGTTTTGTTCTGGGAGCTGCAGTGCAGATGGCTGAGGACAGAAAAAGTGAGCATACCTGGGGACTAGCTCCTCAACAACTTTAGTATTTTGTACAGTATTTAATGTAAGCTTTTGTTTATTCATTTTCTGCAAGCAGGTTGTTGAATAAAAATTTGAAAAAAATCTAAATCCTGACATTTTTCTTTTGTATGCTTCTCTTTGGAGTGTGACCTGGCAGTCTTAAGTCTAATCTAATTGCTGCCTGATATTACCCTGCCCTGCACACTTGCTTTTTCTTATAATTGGTCCACCTCTAATCACTTTTACCCTCAGAATCTTACTGTACGAACTTGCAAGAGAAGAGTGACGAGGAAAAGGTGCTCCATGTTTGTGTTTGGCTTGGCCTGGATTCCACCAGGGTCCCTAGGAGCTGTATGGGAAGGCCTATGACTGCCAAGTGGGATGTATACAGGACACAAGTAAAGAGGGTAAAGAGTATTTTTCATGTGTGTATAATGTAGTAGGTAAAGGATCTTAAGAGCAAAATTGTTGACAGCAGGCAGGTGGAACTATTTAAATGGTAGTTGGGAGAACATTTAGGAGGCAAGAGGCCTGTAGATACTGGTCTGGATACTGGAATATTCTGGCGCCTAGCACTGACACTAGGTTGTGTGTCAGATTTGGTGGAGTAGGACTCTTAAAAAAACTGGTGCTTCCAAGAAGTCTTATTTTTATCTCTTAGATTCATAGAATCACTGCATGGTTTGCATTGGAAGGGACCTTAAAGATCTAGTTTCAGCTCCCCTGCCATGGGGGAGTTGCTCAAAGCCCTCTCCAACCTGGCCTTGAACACTTCCAGAGATGGACATCCACAGCTTCTCAGGACAACCCATTCCACTGTCTCACCGCCCTCATAGTGAAGAATTTCTTCCTAATACCTCATCTAAACCTGCCCACTTCCAGTTTGAAGCCATCACCCTTAGTCCTGGGATTAGCCTTGAGTTAGAGAGCTGTGGGGCAGCAAGCAGCTCCAGAGCCCGGAGGCCCTGAAAATATGTGAAATTTCTGCTCTGTTAGTGTATTAATTAGTTGTTGTCATTAGTTGATAAATTAAGTACCTAAAGCTGGCCACAGTGAAGATGGCTACCCCCATAACACTGACATGCTCGCCTGCTGATGAGAAGAAGGTTCCAGGCTTCCCCAGCTCAGAGAGGTGATTTACAGCCAAAGCATGGATTACATACTTTCCCTGGATATCTAGGTGGTTGTGGTAAACATGGCAACTGGGATAGTTAGTGGAGATGGAGGATTAGGGAATAACATTAGCTCACATCATGAGAGCTCAGGAGCCTGTGTTTGTGAGGAATCTGTGTAAGAAAACATTTTTTGGGGTGGGGGGTATATATACACCTGGAATAAAAATAAATTAAACCAAACCAGAAAAAACTCTCCATTAATCATCAGCATTCGTGTTCTGCTCAGCTTCAGTTCCAACTTTTTCACACTTTCTTATTCTATTATTTTATGCTTGCTTTATTTACTGTTTCTGGGCTAGCCATGCAAAATATTGCTATTGCTGCCACTGTCCATATTTAGCATAATATTGAAGAGAGGTAACTGTTGTAAATTATGTTTGTTTCAGAGAAGAAAAGGTGGCTAGAATGAGTGCATATGAGATTAGAATGAGAATTGCTAGAAACAATGGTATTTTCCATTTCCAGTTGCATATGGAACAAAAAAATCCAACCTAATTTTTCTCATTTGTTAATTGGTTCTCTGAAAAGGAGCACATGTCTGAATTATCCTGATGTATGCTTTGTTTGATGATAACCTTCAAGGCATTTGGTAAAGGAGACTATTAGATCTTTCCTCTTTGCCACTTTTTTACCTGGATTGCATGGTTGGAGGTGAGATGGAATTTTATTTAAAGGTAACATTAAAACAACATCAGCCAGGTAGCAAAGCTTCTAAAATACATTTGTGTTGCCCTTTATTATCTCAAAGGAAAGTATGAAACCATTCAGGTTTCAAGTGTATCCTTGAATTTTTAGTAAGATTAATAAGATTTAGGAAGATTTTTGGAAATAATAGGGAATATGTAATTACAGGTAATTATTTTTTTTAACAATTATCTTTATTACATGCATTGTGAGATGAGAAGATGATAGATAATGCTGCTCAGTACACAGTTCCTTAAGATGGACTGTGTGCTCCTATACTCCATTTAGGATAAACAAAGTCAGTGTAAAATTCTTTTGCTCAGGCACAGAAACAAATGGATCAAGAAGGTGCTAAGGATTTTGCCGCAACACGTTAAGGTTCTGCATCCTCTCTGTCCCTTTTTTTACTGGAAGGAGAAGCAGTTGGGTGCCCAGCCTTCCCCTGTCCTTGAAAACTTTTTTGCTTAAGCCTCCTTGTGAAGAACACGTAATGCAGAGCTGTGCAGTCTGACAGGGACAGACATAGCTGCTGCAGGAGCTGGATGCTGCAGCTGCTCAGCTGTTGGTTTATCCAACCTATAGCTCTTGTTAGTTAAGGTTTTTTTCATGCAGATCAAGGCACTGTCATTGTTAGCCAATTCTCAGCGTAAGATGAATCACCAGTGTGCCTGAGACAATCTGTTTCTCTCATACCACTCAGAAGAGCATCTCTTGACGGCAAAAAAGTCATCCTAGGCACAGCAGTTTGGGTTTCAGTGACTGACCTTTCTAATTCAGTTGGATGAACTGCTAAGTGGTGGGAATGGTTTGACGGTTTCCCAAATAGTTCATATTATGATGTTTTTATAAATTGCTTTCTTCGATGAGTGCAGTTCCCAAGTGATTGAAAGTGCTTATTGTGTGATTCTAGTAGTTACCCCAAGTACTCTATAATCTCATCTCTGGCTCTCCTCTGATCACAGAAATAGAGCAGATAAACCTGCAATCCACATCCTTTTGCCCTAAGTGATTTTTGAGATTTTAACTAGATCAGTTAGAATCTACTCACTGAACTTGTAGTTTTACTGAAACCTCACTAAATACATTTATTTAAAAGATGAATTCTATAAACAAAGACTTAAAAAATGTATAAGAAGTGTTCCAAACAGCTTAACAGCAAGTTCGTAATAGAGAAATATCCCTGCCAAGAATATTTCTGGATACTCATGTTTCAACACAAAGTCATTTCTTACTCTACTATGATTAATAGCTGCAGTGTTTCTGGGCAGGTGCCAGATGTCCTTCCAGCTCTGCAGAGCAGAGAGCCAAGGTGACACGAATATCTGCCCTGCTCTGAGAAAACTGCTTGCTGCATGTATTTCAATTACTTCCATATGCTTAAGATCCTTCTGTATATTTTCTTAATTAAAGTAATGGAGGAGCACGCATTACAGGATACGTCTGTAACAGCTCTTGTAATGCTCTTAAATCAGGAATCTGTATTTTCTGTATTGTGACATATATTATACTGAGAACTAGGTTGTGTTTAGTCTCAACAAGATGTAATGCAGACAGTAAAAAAGAAACATCTTTCTGCACAGTATGAAAATTTCCAAAACAATTCCTTCTCCTCTCCTGGGAGAAAAGCCCCTTCATATGCTAAGGAATGGCACTTAAAATTTCCATTCCTGCAGACCTGAACTGAATCTACTTCATTTGCTGTTTGCAATTTCATTACATTAAACAAATTCATCCAAATATTCCTCAAAGGAAGACAAAGCTACTTTTATATATAATCTGGGCAAAGGTAATTCAGATTAGTGTCATGTTATTTAATAAGTTACTTGGGTCATATTTATATCATTTCTGCAGAAAAAAAATAGCATTTACTCTTCACGTTAATTGTTGACATTCATAAACTTTTTTTGGGAATATTACTAAGGATTCAAAATTCCTGTGTCTATATAAATGTAATGATATATACCAAGCCACTTCTGTACCATCATGGAAATTTTCAGTCCTTGTCAGTAAACAAACAGAAGCTTATAATTGTCTCTGAAATCACTGGTAGATGCCATTTTTGTAGAGAAAATATTTTACCCTTAGTTGCCTTAGAAACACATTGCTAAAGTAAGAGATTTTCATTTAAATATATGAGAATTCCATCTTCAAGCTTATTTTTTGTTTCAGAGTATTGCTACCTTTTCAGTAATAGACTATTATCTACTATCTTACTGCATTTGACCTATACTTTTTTGAGACATTCTCTGATTTGGTCAAAGCATAAGATCCAAGAAGTTCCAGCAGGTAAAAATGGCTTTGAATAGATCTCTAATCAAACACCAGATGTCACTCGGTCTAAGACTATTTAATATAATTTCCGGTTATCACATATTAGGTTACAATACTTAAATGAATAATTGAATAGGCATCTGCTACTCAATAAAACAAAAGATGGATTCAGTGATACAGCAAATCCTATTTAAGAGATGTGTGTTAAAAGAACCCAACAACATTTCTTCTTTCAGAGATCTTAGGTATAAATTATGTAGCATTGCTTTTTACCCAGCCTGGGAATTTCTCCTCTTATGCAGCACACTGCAGAAGACACATAGCTTCACAGATGCACTGTTTCCTTGGACAGACTTTCTGCTTTTATATAAATGGACTTCCTAAAGTTGCTCTGCGTACACGTAATCTCTGTCACCTCTAGAGGTTGATACCCATGGTTGCAGAGCATTAAGATTCCAAGAAAAATCTAACTTGCTGCTCAGCAATGATGCTCTACTTATATCAAGTGGAGGGGAAAGACCCCTTAGGAGTACATGTTGGAACTCACTGAGATCATGGTGAAAGCAAAAGAAAGGAAGTCATTAATAAACCTCTTTTTTCCTCTCATCTTTTTGGCTCCAAAATTTATCATAGAATCAGTTACAAAGCTTGCCATGGAAATATTGCTGTTGCTGTTACCTTTTATTATTATTTGAGGAACACAAACAGCCTAAGGAAACATCATAGGCATGTGAAGAGAGGATTTGCAGGCAGAGAAAATTGTGCCTCAGAACAGTGTAGCAGTACACAGCTGACTGACTGGCTATGCTCTCCCAGTCCCCGCTGATTTAGGATATGTAGATATAGCACTTGGGGATATGGTTTAGTGGTGAACTTGGCAGTGCTGGGTTAATGGTTGAGATTGATGATCTTGAGGATCTTTTCCTTGAGAACCTTAACAATTCTATGATTCTATAACATCATCATCTTGATGTATATTACCTTTGAGCTTTATAAGTCTCAATATTTTTCCTCCATGAATTTTTTGGGCTGCCCTCTGAACCCCTTTAAACTGCAACATCTACAAAATCTCACAGCGAGGAGTTCCATGGTTCATATTTGCATTATGTGAAGAAGTCTCTGCTTCCATTTGTTTTGAATCAGCCATCCACTAATTTAATTCTTAGTGCTTGCATTAGACGATGTATGGAGAACGCATCTCCTTCTCTCCTCTTCACCTCACTTGTGGTTGTATAGAATACTGCAATATTCCCTTCCCAATCATATTTTTTCCAGGCTTCAGCCTACTCTGTTTAGCTGTTCCTCATACAGAACTTTGTGTACTTTAGATCATACTTGCCACTCTTCTCTGAACTGTTTCCAGTATTTACTTCAGTCTTTTTAAAACCTGAGATGATCTAAGATTCTTTACAAGGTATCTTGTTGAAGGCCATCAGGAATCCAAACAGAGTCCATCTATGCATCTTTGATGTCCAACACTCACACACACTTTTAGGGAGCTCGAACAGCCCTCCCGGTATCTATGCAAGCCTTCCCTGCACCAAAAGCTGTGTCAGCTTTTCTCTAATAAATACTTTCCTTAATATATAATCTTGCTTTTGCTGTTCCTCGATGATTGAAGTGTTCTTCCTTATCATTTCAGGATTACAAATGTAGCTGGCACATCAGATTCCTGACCTACAAAGATATCTGCACACCCTGTATTTATCCAGAACCATGTCATTTAAGGCAAAGACAATGTACACAGCTTTTAAGCAAACATTTGCATAAAGTATATGTCAATTTAGGTTCACATATAAAACCCTCCAGTATTTTTTCAGAGGATTTGTCAACATTGATAGAATGTTTAGAAATCCTCTTTTCTAAATGATGGCAAAGGACAAGGACCTTAGCCACATGTGCATTTGCTGGATCAGGTACATGTGCTTTTTGAGAGTAAATATTAAACTGGGAGTTACAGAGATATCCTCCTTTGCACAAAGATCCTCCAGCATAAAATCATATTGCTTTGCCTAAGACCTCTTGCCACTGATACAACATTAAGTTTACTTTCAAAACAGCTTAATAGACTGACTTTTAATATTGTAGCATGTTAACTCACCCCTGTAAGCCATCTGGGATGGCTAGATCAAATGCATTTTGAAAAGTACAGAAAAAAAGAATTTCTGTCTCACAGCTTTGGCATTTCCTTTTGTTATCTTCTTATCTGTGCTCTGGGGCTGGTCAAGTAAACACAGACACGTTTAAATGAATATGTAAAAGTTCAAACTATCATAGCCTGCGGTTGTACAATCATTTAAATAACCACAAATGCATGTTAGCAATTATATGTAAGCAGATATAAAAATGGTATTTAAATGTACAGGTATGCAGTCATTCAGCTCTACACAACCAGGAATTGTGCATCTTTCAGGTTCTAATAGTTCCATACCACACTTTGCATATCACACAGTCCTGACATTTTCTTATGTAAGAATCCAGGAGTCTTTTTTTGAACTATAATTCTATATTCTCTACTAACTTGTATTTTTTATAAGTGAATATATGTACTTTGTGTAGTAGTATTGAACATTCTCCAGGAAGCTGTGGCCATATTGTAGCTCCATGAGCTGTAACAGCTGCTTTATTTACTCAGTGCTTTAGCAATTTCATACAGATTAAAGCCACAGCACAAGAGAGCTATTAAAAATTGAAAAGAATTATAGCAATTTTGCTGGTCTGTTTTCTCTAAGTGATCTGGTAAACTGCAGAGATAGAAAACTGCTGAACAATTTCCACACAATTTTGTCTGGTTGTCAGTAGAATAAGAGGGGGTTGAAGTGGGTCCTAATAATCAAATTCACGGTTAATGGGATATGTATTCCCTTCAAAGAAGGCAACCTGAAGACTCATCAATAATTATAAATTGCTGCAAATTATTGAAGCTGGTTTATCTCCTGGGCATAGCAACAGAAAAAAGTATTGCAGAGGCAGCAGTATTTGGGGAGATGTGATGATGAGGCAAAAGGCTATTCTGATCCATTTTTATAGTAGTTGTCTTTGCAACAGTCCTGAGGCAGCCCCAGTAAGGGCAGGATGAAAGATTTAGATTTGCCTGAGGAATTGACAATATTCTCCCATTCTTCCATTGGTCTGAATTGACTCTGTTCACTAGAATAAAAATGTTGTTTAATTTTGCAGCTTTTGCAATAACTGTGGAACCCAGGGACCTGAGGGCAGGGATCGATTTACTGCCTCTTTAGTGTTTAGGTGTACTGACCAACAAATTGCTTGCTAATTTCAAAGGACTGACGTATTTTAAAGGAAGATGCTGCCCTATTGTTGCAGAGAGAATATGCAAAATTGACTGGATTTTTTTATACAGTTGAAGCTCTTATACAACAGCAGCCTTTAGTATTATTGCAACTAGGATTAAAAAAATTGCAAAACCAGAGTGACTGTAAATATTAAAGCCAGAGAATTCAAAAGATGATAAAGAAGCTTAATAAAATGCTTATGTGTAAGGCTAGAAGAGACAAGATCATCTTACCAGCCCTAATACATTCCTGAGAAATTCCTTATATTGGAGAATATAAGGTTTCACTCAGGCATTCTTTGACTTAGTTATAAAAGTTGAGCTAGGCTAAAATATTTTGCTAAAAAAGAGGCAGAGTGCAAAAGCAGGTCTTAGACATGATGGCTCTGATGTAAACTAAACCTTGTGACCCCCAAATTTATGAGCAAGCTCTAGGAGTTCCGTGCCTGATCTGAGCTATTAAAGTGATGACTCAATGTATCCCTTGTTTTTCTCTCTGCAAGTGACTTACCCATGTTGCTCAAGGCAGACAGGAACAAAGCCAAAGCCGTAAGAGAGTAAGTCTTGGTAATAGTGTGCTGGGAATAGTCTGTGAGGGACAGACCGGGAATAGTGAGGGATAGAGGTCCATCCTGAGGTCCTTGTCAACATTCCAGGTAAAAACTATCATAGAATTGTTTAGATTGGAAAAGACCTTTAACACCATTGAGTCCGACCATTAACTCAGCGTTGCCAAGTCCAACACTAAGCCATATTCTAAGTGCCACATCTACACAGCTTTTAAATAGCCCCAGGGCTGCAAATATTCAGCAGCAAAGTCCTCTCCTTGCAGAGCTGCACAGGTAGAGCCAAGGTGCAGTGTGCAGGTGCGTTAGGCTGCAATTGCCTGAGGGGCCCCCAAAGTGCTCTTACAGTCCTGTCTGCAATTTCATGTCCCCACAACATCCATACCTTGTATCAGGAATCAGCCCTGCTATGGTCTGAGTCTAACACGTATACACCCTGTACAGTTTTTTAAGAGTAAAAGTGTCCTTGATGCTCATTTATGTGAAGCAGCATTTCAAAACGGAACCCTGCTGCGTAAATAAACTACCATCCCCCTGTCATCCAGAAGATAACAGGAGTGAGGGTGAGGCATCCCCAAAGAGCAGTGCAAATACTAATTTTCACAATATTCCTGTGGCAAGTGTGGTTCAAGTTGCAGAATTATAAGGTGAATGAGAAACATAAACACAGGCCACAGGCAGAGGAGATGTAGGAACGAGACTCCAGCTGCCTTCAGATCTGTTCCTCAGATAGCCTAGAAATGTTTCACATGTGCAGTACAGATAATCAGAAAGCATGCCAGCCTTAAACTGAAGGAGTGCTAAACTGATCAATATGACAAAATGTTTTGAAGCAGCATTAGCTTGCAAAGCTGCTCAAATCTGTTTCGTTCAGGCTGTGTTAAAATTAATTTTAATGCATTTTAGCAAGTGTGTCAGAAGAATTCTGAGGGGAGAAGTCTATTGATACAGATCACTCACCAGACCCAGAGTGAACGATTTTACCGCCTGGCTCATAAAAACAACTTTTTTCTGTTTAGCAAGATGCCCCAGGAACCAATTTTCTAGAGCCATTGTAATTGCTCACCGTGAAAATTGCAGGTTGTGTTCAAGAAAGGCTAAACACCAGCAGAACCTTTGTGTGTTTGCTCCACTTTCTGCCGAGCAGCTTTGGCTGCAGCTTTCTGAGCATCGTATCTCATTTACAAGGTGACCCAGAACACAAAACCTTGTAATTAGCCTGAAAACCCAACCTGCTTTCTCTCCCTGCCTGCCAGCCCCCTCGCCTTCTGCTGCCCTTGGTTGCGATGGCAGCGTTTTCCCAACAAAGGGGGGTCTCGTGCAGAAGGAGAACAGCAGAGCCAAGATATTCAGAGCTTTTGCATGCGGCCAGATAAATATTCATGATGCAACTGTGTGCTTAAGAGCTGCTTTTTGAATTAAGGTCCAAGGCCATTGTTCACCCTCAAATAACACACAGAAGAAACTTTTCCTTATTTAAAAATAAACAAATTCGTAGATAGACTGCAAATGTGAAATCACCTTCCTTCCCCAAGTAGCAATAGGGAAGTGCCAAGTGAGGAGATCGCTGTAGGAAGCAGGATGAATCAGGTGCTTGACCAGTGTAAATTGGTCTGTTGAGATCTGTAAAACCTCCCCAGTTTTCACTAGTAGATAATTATCATTTGGCCCATTGTATTCGTGGTACAGTCGAAAGCAAAACCATTCTGACTGATGAGAAGTTAAAAAATGGTCTGTGTATTACTCCTCAGTATGTGGTACAAATTTCTTACAGGATACAAATCACCAAAGGTCGTCAGTAAATACTTACATCTGCAAATGTATTAAGCTGTTGATCTTCTTTTAAATGATTTCCCATCTTATCCTGTGTGGCTTTCTCTTTTTTTCATGTCACTGAATCTTTTTCTTTACCTTGAGATGGTATAACAACCAAAATGTATGAATATGCTTTGCCACCTATTTCAGCACTTAAAAAAAAAAAAAAAAGGTTCAAAAATTTAAAAAAAAGTACTCTGAGATGATTTCAATAGCATTTTTTGAAATAGTTAACATCTATGCTGACCAGGGCTTATTTTAGCTCATAAATCTTATAAGCATCAAAAAAGATGCTGTACCTTCAGCAGAACACTGATTACTATAATACATCTTTCTGTCATAAACTGACAGAGATGCAGATACAAAAAAATAGAAGGACTTGAGTGGTAGAGATCAACTTCACGTTTGGTGACATTAAAACATCTCAAGGATTACGGGGAAAAACTGAGGAAAGAAGGCTGCTTCTATCTGGGTATCCACATTTGGATTAAGGATTTTATATTTTTTAACCAGTGTATATATGTTATATTTATATGTTAGTGGCAGGCTGCTGTAAATTGAAAGACTGAGAAGTACTCTATCACTACAAAGTACATTTTGGTTTCTTCTAAATAATATGAAGTAGACTGTAATTCATTCTTGAAATAACAGAATTTGCTTAATGTTGAAATTAGTAACTTATGTAGTTGCTTAGCAACTCAGACAATACTAACATCCTTAGCCAGGTATCAAGTTCCTTTTCTGAATTTCTGACAGTATCTTTCCTTCCATTTAAAGCTTTGGAATGGCTTCCCTGCCTCTTCTGCTCTAAACCCAAGGCTCTCTGCTTCCTTTTCACTCTGTACAAGAGGTAGCCTTCATTTAGGGGAAGTAATTCCACAGAATTGAAAGCTGTGATATATTTGATACATCTCTATGGCCTTTGAACCATTTATGAGGAAAGGCAGCTGACTTTTGTTTTCATGAAGTGATTTGGTTAGTTTTCATTGATTTTTTTTTTAACCTCTTTGTCCTGAACCACACACATTGCTGATGTGACTGGGATAAATGAAAAAGTGGACTTCACAGGGTACAGAAGCAAACTTCCCTTTCATGCTGTAAAAAAGAACTTTGCACCAGACTTGGGTCAGATGTGCACAGTGAAATGACAACAGGAAAATTTTCCATCAACAAGGCACGGCAAGAGAAATGCCAGTGACATGTAAGGAAGGAATTCTTCCATGGTGAGAGTAGTTAAGCACTGAAACAGGTTGACCAAAGAAGTAGTGAATTTCTTTTCTTGGCAATTCTCAAGACTGACCTGAATGACTTCCAGAAATCCTTTCCAATCATGTTTTCTGTGATTCCATCTAGGGGACAAGTTATTTGTATTTTTCTGTGATTTCTGCACCAGGGCACATTATGGATATTGTTCCCCACTAAAATACATTATGAAGATGACTAGGCCCTCTAGTGAAGCTTAGATAATGGAACAGACCATGAGAAAATAGGGAACATAGCAAGAGGAGCTGCCAAACATAACAGACAGCAGAGTGAGCAGCTGGCAAACATTACAATGTAACACCATGAGAAATGGCTGGATTTCACAGCTGGTTATGGGGAGCTGTGTGAGAGAAGGACAAGTTCTCCAGGTAGCTGTAAGAGAACTGGAGGGCAATACTGGCGTCTTTTTGGGGAGTACAGTCTTGGAAAAACCCCCACAATTTCCAGGTTACCATATCAATAAATCTTGTAGAGGTTTGGAATAGCTTCTTCACAGAAAGGGTTGTCAAGCATTGTAACAGGCTGCCCAGGGAAGTGGTAGAGTCACTGTCCATGAAGGTATTTAAAAAATGTGTAAATGTGGCGCCTGGGGACACGGTTTAGTGGTGAACTTGGCAGTGCTGGGTTAACAGTTGGACTGGATGATCTTGGAGGTCTTTTCCAACCTAAATGATTCTGTATCATGTAACAAAGAGATGTGATAGCTAAAGGTACCAGAAATGCCAAATGTGGTTATGGATGTAGCAAAACTGGAACCAGTGGGGAGAAAATAACTAAAGTTGTTTATCTGGGAGGAGGCAAGGGTGGGAAAAGAGATGGATCAAGGTGGGGAGCAGGAATTATAAGCATGGGAAAATGGAGAAAAGTGTGGATAGATGAGAACAGCCATGGATAAGCAAGCTGCTGGTTGATACGGCTGTCTGATCAAGTCCTGCATGAACTGCAGTCTCTCTTACCTTCTTCCTATATCCTATTCTTTACTGTTTTTCCTGTGCAGTCTCACTCTCTAGCCTGTGCCTGTGTGGAGAAGTCTTAAGAGTCACCAACCAGAGAAGGGGCCATGGGTCACAAGGGTTCATAGAGCCAACAACAGGACAGCACAGGATGTAGATATCCCTCTGTGATGAGGGAAAGGAGATTAGGGCTGGGGCCTACGAGTTGCCAATGCGAAGTGGAAGACTTAGCAGAGCTGCTTCTGGGAAGAGCTGATAAGTGATACCCAGTCATTACAGGACTCACTCCATAGTCCCTCCTCATGCCAGATGGGACAGGACCAGTCTGAAAATCTTCAGCAGGAGCAGAACTTTGAAGGGCTGGATATAAAATGTTTTGCCCTGTTCAGTAATATAACTTTTTTAACCTTGACATTTCTGATCCAAACATCATAGTAGATATTGCTGGCAAACAACAAAAAACTAGGAGGAGGGCTGAGGGAAAGAAAATGCAGCAGTAGATGTTTGCTTATTCCCTTCTTAATTGCTTGGCTGCCATGGAGATAAGCATAGTGCATAGTTCCAGCAGGAACTACTGTTATTCCTGCTTGTGCAATTCTATAGCTCTGTGAATGACTATCAAGCCTTAAAAATAAAGTATTTCAGGAGAGGTTGAATTTAGGAATTCTGAATCTCACATCTACAAACTGTATTGCCTTTCAATAGTCTCTCAAAGACTTGAGACTAAGGACTGTCTCTCCATATCTGAGGTTTTTAAATGAGTTTTGAAGAAAAGGAATTTTGTCTGTGAGTTATTATAATAATTTATTTATGAGTTTTGTTCTTTGTTTTTTTCCTTGTATTTCAATAAGGCTTAAGCAGCTGAGCAAAAAGGGGGAGACGGTGGCAAACTATTGACATTTTATTTGATATTTGATTCCTCTTTCCATAGGGGACTCTTCCAGAAGGAGGATTTCTACATTTGACATCTCTGGTCTGGTTCCACAGCTGGGAGGAGTCTATCTGCATGTAGAGATGCTGTTCTTGTTTAAGTTAGTGCCTCTGGAAGGTTTAATAGGAATATACTCATTCCCTCCATGCATTCTGATGCCTACAGATAAG
This sequence comes from Edolisoma coerulescens, assembly GCA_013397115.1. Classification (NCBI taxonomy): domain Eukaryota; kingdom Metazoa; phylum Chordata; class Aves; order Passeriformes; family Campephagidae; genus Edolisoma; species Edolisoma coerulescens. The sequence continues at coordinate 79,904 of VWZW01007698.1, read as the reverse complement.
AGAGAAGAAAGCCCAGCACCTTGAGAGCCGCTTTCATTAGAAAGGTAGAGGCAAGGCATGAGCTCTAAGCCCTGCTCTCGAAGTCTGTCATGCCTTCAGCCAGGCTGGAGGAAAACATCTAACCCACAGCCAAAGAACAGAACGGCACAGACTGAGATGACAGAACGAACAGAAACAGAGCTACATGAAAGCACCCCAAGCAGCACTAGAGCACAGGTTGGAAGAGTGGCCAGCATCAATGGCCAGTGATGTCTGTGACAGAAATAAAATCAGTAGGAACTGAGGAAGGTGCTGCTTGCACCAAGGCAGCAGGGCAACTGCCTCGACAGCGGAAGACCGGCACTCTGACAGCAAGAGGGTGGCTGCACAGCTATATCACATGGGCTGTGTCCCTCTCATCCTGAAATTCCAATAGGAAGACAGACTGCAGCCACAAGACACACAAAATGGGGAAATAACAGAAAATGGTCAGCCACCTTGCCTAACATTTTTGGAGGCTGTTGTAAGTGAACTCCTGAGGCAAAAGATTATACTTCAATAACTGGGGACTCCTGAGGGGTACAAAATAATTGGCCCAAAGCAGCTACCAGCAAGGAGATTTCAGAATAAATAGCAAGGATTCAGCAGCTGGCACCTCTCATTCTTCATGTTATGCAGAAGTGATCCATCCCATCCTGCCAGTGTGCATGTTTATATGAGTAAAACTGAGAAAAGAATGATAGGATGGGTGGAGAATAAGTTTTGTTTAAAATTAATATCACCTTCCCTTCCCATAGGGTCTTGTATTGATTTTCATTACTTTAATTTGAAAGGGTTCCAGTCCTTGTTTTTTGAATATATCATTGTCATATTGGGTATTCAGCAGCTTCTAGGCAAATGTTCTAAAACTTGAGCTATAAATCTCTGATTCAATGATTATTCCATACAAAGTAGGACAGGTTGGGATGCTGAGGGCTTTTTGTCTCAGACTTCCTGGTATCAAGAATGTTCCAACCTTTTATTTGTGGGAGTAAGGTCTGGTAAACTAAAGGAAGGTGAATATGCACATGCAAAGGGTTGGATTGAGGGAGCAAGGATTGAGGGGTGGTACTCCAGTTCTACTCACTCTACTCTTACTGCAAAAACCTAAAAGTGATCTCTGGCCCTTTCCTCATTCACACACATTTATCACATCCTGTGAAGTTTGGTGCAGAGAAAGTCTCCTGCTATCAGCAGGATACTTGTTGGTTGCTTGCAGTTCAAATTAGCCTGTGAGGTGCCACTTGAGAAACTGCAAAACAGTTTCATGGTGAGAGTGTTCAAAAAGAGCTTTAGATCCTGATTTCTACAGGCAGAGAAACACTGCCTCTGCAGCATTGTCTCTGATGTCAGCCTCAGGGGTCTTTTATAAAGGAGATGACAGCACTGCTTTCTCTACTCACCGTGTTCTCCTTCCTCTCTAGCTCCTGTCTGTGTACTAGGTGAAACCATCCTCTGCAGGACTTTACAAGAATGTAAATTGTTAGCATACAAACATTGACACTTCTAGCCAAATTTTTTAGGGCTTTGGCATCAAGCAAAATGGAACTTTTGAGAATCTAAAATTTGAATCTAGGCACCAGGAGGGGTAACTAGACAACACTTGAGTGCATAACTCCTGTAAATCTTGCCTTGCTAGAATTATCAATACCACTTCTTCCTCCCTGCACTTTGACCTTCTCAGAAGGTCATCTGGTTATTCCCAGATCAGTTCCACTTTTGAAACAAAGAGAATCCAAGGTGATACATATGTTCATGCTTAACAGGAATGCAGTGCTACTAACCCTGTAAATCAGAATACAGGTGGAAATTATTTTACTCCCTCCTTCTAATGAAATAACTCATTCTTACTTTTACTTGAACACAAAGGCTTAAACAGCAGCTCTAGCTCCAATGGTCACCTTTTTCATTACACTTTCCCGATGTAAGTAAGCATGCAAAGGCAACACCAGAGGCTGTAGCTGTAGAAATCACTGAATGGAACACAGTAACTTATTCTACTGCTAAATATTCATAACTTTATGAATCCCTAGCTCACCTTTGTGACACTCACCAGTTTTGTTGTAAATAATAATTTGCTGGGAGCATCTCTCTGCTTTGGGATAGAAGCCAAATGTGGATTATAATCATAAGCATTTTAATCAAATGTATATAGAAACAGTAACACAATCCAAGCAAGGAATATTATGTATGGACAAGCAAATACACAAGCAAAAAAGTAAACATGTAAAAAGCAACACATGGAAAAATATCAGTGATTCTAATGGAAACTGGGTAGAGATCCCAGATCAAAAGCTGTCAGTGGAGGCTCTCAATACAGACAGATTCAAATCCACTCATGTGATGTTGCAGTCAAGTCTATGTGCAAAGAGGAAGCACACCTTGTGTACAAAGGCCAAGAAGTTATTGTTAGCAAAGGTAAAATCTTAAGTCTAATTCAGAAATCATTATTGGTCTAGATCTAGCTATTATAGAAAAAAAAAAAGAAAAATAATGCAGGTAGAATATTTATGTACAGATAAAAAGCCATAGTAATATGGTAATACAACTGTAATTGTAATGCACATACCTTTTAGTTTCTGTCATTTTCCTAGTGTTATCCTCACCCTTCCATTGCTCTTCTGCGTCCGAAGGTCAGCAGTTTGATGCTGGTATCAGCAGGGAAGGGAATATTATGGCAAGTGGACAACATGTGGAATCCTTTACCAGGAGAAATATGATGTTCATTTTGACAGTATGAGATATACATAATACCATGTACCCACAAGTTGTTATGTTTGCTAACATACCTGCACACTTTTCTCTTTCATCCTTGGTCTGCAGCTCCAGGTTATATAGCACCATTTATGTTAAATTTAGATTTATGTATGTTATATACTATTTCTTTGCTCTTCTTCCTGGCCCTAACCACAGTTTTGTCCAGCTCTAGGTCTGCAGATTAATTGTTCATGACTGATCTTTTTATAACATGGCGTCTTCAGTGCCAGTCCTGTGCCCCATCTCTTCTTGTCCCATAGCTGTAATCCTGTCTGCCACATCTTGTGGTTGTCATTGCAGACCTGTATTTCTCTACTCAATGGCATTTTATTAAAGTTTTAAAATTCTCAGTCTACCTGGAGCAACTGCTTGTTACTGTCACCTATAACAAACAATGCTTCTATCACACAAAGGTAAACCAAACATATAGATATGTCAGTTAAAAAAATTGCTGCCACATCCAAACCCCATGAAATAAAGCTGCAGGAAGGTCACAAGAAACTAAGACAGAGAAGACAAGCCTCAGTTCTGAGCCCTTGCAGACTCAATACCAGGCTTATGGCATGTTACTAGCAGTGACAATATCACATTACAGGACTACAGTTACACTGGCATGGTGCCAAGGAAAAAAGCAATTAGGAAAAAGCAGCACCGAGGCACTACCTGAACTTCTGTCACAGTTAAGAAGCTTCACAGGAGGATGGCCTCGTGCCACAGGGGACAAGAAATGTGAGGGAGCAACAAGAAGGCGGCTTCTCCACAATAGATAACTCAGGAGCTGAAGATGACCATATCACAGGCAGGAACAGTGCCCACTTCAATCAGAACAGATTTGCAGCACCCAGGCCCAGTGGGTGGTAGTTTTCCTTCTTACCAGTGACATGTCCTTCTCAGGTCTTTTGCTTCTACTCCTTTGAAGCCATTCTTGATGCTGGCTTAATGACACTCTTGTTTGTGGGAAATGACTGTCTGGTGTGCTTAGACTCTGACAAGAATTTATCCTTTTTCTTAGGTTTGTGGAGCATGTTTCTAAGGGCAGAAACTGACTTATGATGAGCTGCAAAGGACACTTTGCTCTTCTCCAAAAATGGGTGGAAGTAGTGATGGAGAACATCATGGCAGAGAGCTGGTAGAGAAATAGGTCAGTGTCAGCATGCAGAGTTGATAGAGTTAAGAGACAAAGGTGTGGATGATCTAACAGCATGGGGATAGGGCTGTTCCGTGGTTGTGTTTCTTGCTGTTGTCTTCAGGAGCTGGACAGCTGGGGAGCTTTTGCACCAGATGAGGGAATATTTTCCATGTGCTGATGACAGTGTAGGTCTTGCCACGCAGAAAGCAAGTACCTGTGCCCTATTCCCCCATCCAGCATCTCACTGCTGTCAAAAAGCACCCTGAAGTTGGGGGCTGTTTCTGGAAGAAACTACTTCACAGAAACAGGAATGGTCTGTTCAGGCCCGTGTGAGGGTGCCTGAGGGCAGAGTGGAGTGGCTTCGGTGCCATTCAGGGATGAGCATGTTGCATCACCTGTAGAGATCTGCAGCAGAAGGCTTCGGATGAGTTTGCCTAGAAAGGGAAGACCTTAAAAGCAGTGGTGAAGGTCAAGAAGAACAATCAGTGTCAATGGCATGTGACAGAGCAGGTTCTCAAGATGTAAGCACATCTCCATGCTATGCCTTTAGCTACCCAGATGGGAAAAGTACAGGAAAGACAAAGTAAAGGGGAACCTGCTCTCGGCCGAAGAGCAAGGACAGTCTGCAGTCTCCAGACAAATGCTTTAAACCTGCAGGTGCAATGTTGTTGATGATTCCAGAGATGTGACCGGTTATTGTCAGGTGAACAGAAGCTCAGGAAGTTTCTTCTACAACTACTTCTCTGATATCTTCAGTTTCATGTCCTGTTGTTGACACTTTAATTGTTTTTCCTCTCCTCATTTGTGGTGTTACCCCAGGTGCTGTGCCAGCCCATATCCACTCCGCTGGACTGCAGACCTCCACCAAGAGAACTGAGTGTGTACCTTTGCTTCTCTGTGGGAGAAATATCTGTCAGCACAGTGGAAATCTGTATTGTTTTTTTCATGGAAGTAAATATGAGAATATCTTCCTGATATCTGCAGCATGGCAAAGCCATAAGTTGACTCACATAACTATTTGTGTGAGTTCTTCCACTTCAAGTCACTGTGGTCAGAAGCTGCTAAGAACCCATGTGTTAGCTGGTAGAGATGCTACAGAACTTTATCGCTTGTAATCTGTATTTTTTTAAGTCGAGAGAAGAAAGAATATTTAACAAACAGCTGACAAGTGCTAAAGGCAAGGTCAAAGTCATCCACTGTTCTCCCTTTGTCCAAAAGTCCAATCATTTTATCATAGACAGCAATCAGATTGTTCCGGCGTGACTGACCCTTGGTAAGCACATGTTGATTCTTCCTAATCACTTCCTTCTGCATGGGCCCAGAAATGTGTTCCAGGGGGCCTTGGTCCAGGATTTTTGCAGGCTGGCCAGCCTATAATTCCTGATCCTTGCTCTCAGATCCTTATAGGCACTCCTGACCCCACTGATCTCCTCTGGCAGTGTCATTGGTGTGCATGTGGATAAGCAGCAGGGAGTGATAGCCCAAGATCCTTGGTAGTTCCTCTGCGACATCTTGGATCTGAGCCCCTGGCAAGCCATGAATCAATGTAGATAACAAGCCAAGGAGGCAGATGGGGGCTTCTGTCCACCACAAATGGAAATGTACTGCTGCTGTCCCCTGCCATTGCCTCCTGTCAATTGTATGTGTTTTATGCATGGAGAACTTGGATACTTCCACAGGTGCAACATTCTGCTTCTCTCCTGCTACCAGGTCACCAAGCCTGTTCTGCAACTGTCGTGTGAGTGGAGAAGGAGCCACCTTCCCCGTGCCAGAAATCAGGTTAGGCAAATCAATTGTATTTAATTCAGTAAAAATTATTTCTTAATTATCTTTCCCTTTGATGTTTCATTTTACAAAGACTAAGCTTATGCATTAATGCCTCACTGCTACTTGTGGCCAGTCTTGATTCTTATCAAGAATCAAATAATAACAGGGAAATCAGTCTACAGTTTCCAAAAATGCATGCAAATCCTTGAATACCTGAATGTTTTGCTGTGTCCAGCATTAGAATGGTGGAGGAGGAAGATTATTCCAGATACGGGGTCTAAACCTGATGGTTTGTTCTCTCCTGCAGTAAGAAGGCTCTGAATACTTGACAGAATGCAAGGCTAATAAACAGAAAATGCTAAGGATACTGAAGAGCATGTTTAAAATTTGGATGCTCTTGCAACTGTACTTTTCCATTAAAATGAGTTTGTGAAGTTTGGGGATTATATTTTTGCTTACCTGCTTCTAATTTAGTTGCTGTATGCTAACTGCATAATATTCTCCACATTGAAATATTTGTGGATCATTGCATTCATTTTCTATGTTATACCTGCTTTTAGGGGCTTTTCACACATTTATGTTCTTCACTAAATGAATAAGACAGGAAGATTTTAATTTGGATCCCAGGATGTGGGACTGGCCATGAATAAGTCTTGCAAGAAAATCTTTTGAAACTGGAAAAACAAGAGAGAAACTTAGAGCAAATAGATTTGTTCTTGAAATTTCCTGGCTTGTTACACAAGTCTTATCTTCCCATTTTGTAATACCACATGAACCCATACCCAAAAAAAACCCCAACCCCATGCTGCACAGCTTATACAGTGTTTTACTCTTTTTAAAACCACAAGACCAGATTCATGGACCTTAAGCATAACTAATGCCTGATTGTGAAAACAAAGCAAACGAAACCCCAAACACTCTCTCCCCACTGGAGCAGGCAGTCTTTTTTATGGAGGGAGTGGGGCAGTCATCCCCATGCACAGCTCTGTTCCTGGCAACCGACAGATGCAGCAGCTAGCATTATAATCACTTTTTTTTTTTTTTTAAGAGACCTGAGATAGCAAACAAAGGTTTTGTGAAAAAGCCATGACCAGTGCCTCACCAGCACAGTCCATCATGTCTTCCCCTGAAATCCCGTTTCTGTTTTCCTGGTTGTGGGGCTCCCTGTTCCGTGTGTTCGTGGGGTTCTGTGCGCAGCAGCTGGGGAGCAGCCGTGGGTCCCAGGGGCCCCTGCGTGCTTGAGGGAGCAACCACAGCAAGTGAGAGCATGTGTCGGTGTTCTTCCTTCCAGCTGCCTCCCAGGCTGTCTGCAATTCCATTTCAAACAGTTCATGGTGCCAAAAGGTAAGAGGGGATGTGGCACTTCTAATCCAAACCTTTTCTCTTTGTCCCTGTCTCTCAGCTGCTATGTCCCAAACAGCCTGTGGCCGAATGACTGGGAAACGTTTTGAGGAGACAAGAAGATACAGTCCCCATTCTTGCACTCTAAGGCAGAAGAAAGAATGAGCCAGAGTGCTGAATCATGAGGGAAATTTTCTACCCACAGTTACAGAAGAATGATGGAACACTTTTCAGTGGCTGAAGATCTGCCCTGGAAGCCTCCAGAGAAGACTCACACTTAAGAGTCATATGAATATTCTCCATCAGCTTACTTTAGGCAGACTGTAGCTGTTCCAGGTAACATTCATTTGACTAAAAGAAAAGGTTTACAATTTACATATTTACATCCAAGCCAAACACATCAGGCTCCATGTCTAACCAGCAGAGAGGTGGGTTCATGTGAGCTGGAAGCAAACATTCACAACAGGTTGTCTGTCTGAGCTGGCTCTTTGGAGTCACATTTGGATGCACCTTAACTCTCCTCATGTTCTCCGTAGGCAGCTCAGACAGCTCAAAACATGCTCCTCTCAGTTCTGTGTTGGAAATTAGATAGTTTGACTTGACTTGCTCAACTGCTTTGGGGAATTTACCCATGCTTTTGTGTTCTGAAATCAGGCTGGTGTCACTTGTGGTCTCTTTGGGAAGGTGGAATGTGTGAAAATATTCAAGGCTGTGGCAAACTCAAATGTTACAGTTGTGTTTTAAATAGCAGACTAGAGAATCACTCTTTGGCCTGTAAAACTCAAGTAATTCTTGTCTAACAACTAGAAAAACATAATATTGTGCTGCTGTAGTCATTTCTCTTCCATCTCCTCTTACCCTATTGCCTCCTCCCCCTGCCCACCCCCAAAATAATTCAGTTTGTAACTGCAAATGCTTTTCAGTGTTGGAGGTGAATGGGTCAAATCTATAAATGCCTGTGTTGTTTTCAGGTATATATGTAGCTGTGCAAGAAGCTGTTCTGCTGCTTCTTCAGAAATGTCCTTCGCTTTACAGTTTATCTGCTTCCACATTGGAAGGCAAGAAAACAATTTTTTTTTATTTAACTAAGGTTTCAAAATATTATGCCATAAGATTGTCTGAAACAGGGCATGTTACGGACTGTGAGACCCTGTATCTTTAACCTTGTGTTTCAAGAGAATGTAATGATTCAGAAGTATGAAGAAAATGTAAATACGAAGAATATGAACAGCTTCAAATTTTTAATAACAGATGTGGAACAGAGGCAGTGGCTGAGAAGGTTATATCTAAAATCATAATGAAGTATAAAACTGGCTTCTTTCCATACAGTTCAGGTTCCTGTCTATCTCCGTCTCTGTACTGTGGTTGCACATTGCTGTAACTTTCACACTCTACAAATTCTGTAAGCTCTTCCAAGAAGACGTCACCCCCAATTGCTTGAGCAATAAAAGTGCTTAAATAATGCTGCTCTGCTGAAGCAGATTTGCATTTCTGGAGAGAGCTAATTCTGCAGTGGATTAATTCTTTTTTGAATTGCTGCTGAGAGGAAATGAACCTGCAGAGAGACAGCTGAGTCGTAAATTTCTTGTCTAAGGTTACTTAAGGTCTCAATGTTCATTCCATACAACTCGCTTGTATTGGACAGATCAATATTTACTTAGCTGAGAATACACTAAGCTAAGTTACTATGATTTTACTAAACTGGCAATGCATTAATAGGCACAATAACCAAATTCAGGTTAAAATTTAAATGTAATGCATAAATCAGCAGTTTCAGTTAATCCAACACCATACAAATGAGGCAAACTCAACCTCTGAACCACAGAGATTGCAGTGTGCAGACCTGTCCTGGGTAATTGTCGATACATTTCTTTCAGGACCTAGACACATGGTCTTGGTTGATTTATGTCAGTAAACAGCTGTGCTACTGTCAAAAGTGTGTGGCTCACCTCTGAAATAATGCTATGTATAGAGTTTAATCATAGAGCAGCATCACGGAATGGTTTAGGTTGGAAGGGACCTTTTGAGCTCATCTAGTTCAACACTCCTGCAATGAGCAGGGATACCTTCCACTACAACGCATTTCTCAAAGCTCCATCTAACTGGCCTTAGCTGTTTTCAGGGATGGGACATCTACCATCGCTCTGGGCAGTCTGTTCCAGTGCATCACTATCCTCATCGCAAAAAACATCACCCTTATAGCTAGTCTAAAGCTACCCTCTTCTAGATTAAAGCCACTGACCTTTGTCCTGTCGCTACATGCGCTTGTAAAAAGACTGTCCCCACCTTTCTTATAGGCCCCCTTTAAGTACTGAAAAGCTGCTCTAAGTTCTCCCTGGAGCCTTCTCTTCTCCAGGCTGAACAACCCCAGCTCTCTCAGCCTGCCCTCATGGGAGAGTACTCCAGCCCTCTGATCTTCTCCATGTCCTTATCATCATGGCCCTGCATTTTAGCACTAACCTTCAAGAAATGATTAGTTTCCGCACACAAAACCTAGGCATAATCTACTCAAACAGCTTTCAAATAGAACTGCTTTTAATCGATGGCTGCATTGACTTTTTAAACAGCTTTAGACTTACCTGTAGAAAACTGCTAAATTCTGCGCCATTCCTCTGCTTTTAATTCATTACCTTCAGCAAGTGGAAAGTGCTTCACTACAGCCTGTAAAGGTACCAGGGTGTTCTGGCCTGTTGAGCTTCTGTCTGTTGAAGTGGGTCTCTCCAATAAATCGTGTCTTTCTTCCCATCTTTCTTCTCCAGACTTTCACAGGCAGGGAAGGATTTGAGGCTTCATAGTTCTGTGCAGAAGAGGAAGAAATCTACTTCTCTTCTGCAGGACCTTTGTTTCTTCTTTGAGTGCCAATGTTTATTTTCATAAAGGAATGACACCTCTGTGCAAATGGTATTAGAGATGTAACTTTTTATTTCAATGCTGCAGTATACCAGCTCACCTTCTTAACCTTAAAAAAATGGGCTTAGAGTACTCATACCTCTCAACACTTTTTTTCCACTTGAGTTCTGTTCATCTCAGATTGCCTTGTCTCAGAGTTTTAATTTGTTTTCCACTCTCTCTCTCTGGATGTCTTTGCAAGCAATCTCTATGAATCTTTGACTTCAGTTTTAAGGCAGCCTTTTAACTTGTGAGTTGCTGATATGGCTTCAGTCTTCCCACCTGCTTTCAGACTGTTTAAAACTAGATCGTGTGGGACAGGTTGGATAAGAAAACCATCTGTGCTGTTTTGGGCTGGGGTTGAGTTAATTTTCTTCACAGTGGCTGGTATGGAGTTATGTTTTGGATTTGTGCTGAACACAGGGTTGATAACATAGAAATGTTTTTGTTATTGCTGAGCAGGGCTTACACAGAGCCAAGGCCTTTTCTGCTTCTTATACTGATACGATGGTGAGAGGGGTGGGGATGGATGGGAAGGTGGAAGGAGGCGCAGCCAGGACAGCTGACCATAGCTCATGAAAGGGATATTGCAGACCATATGACATCATTCTCAGTATATAAAGCTGGGGGAAGAAGAACAAATAGACGGATATTTGGAGTGATGATGTTTGTCTTCCCAAATCACTGTATAAGCGTCCCCTGCTTTCCTGGGGATGGCTGAACCCCTGTCTGACCATGGGAGGGGTGAATGAATTACTTGTTTTGCTTTATTTGTATGTGTGTGGCTTTTGCTTTACCTTTTAAACTGTCTTTATCTCAACCTATGAGTTTTCTCACTCTTGCCCTTCCAATTCTCTCTCTGATCTTGCTGTGGGGAAGTGAGCAAGTGGATGCGTGGTACTTTATTGCTGGTTGGTTTTAAGCCCCTAGACCATCCTAAAACTAAAACAATGTTGTTTGGAAGGGAATTGTTGGGGTCTCTACTCCAGCCTTCTGGTTGAAACAGGGCTGTGGCTGCAGCAGATTAGGTCAGTCATGTTTATTTTTAAGAAGTCTTGAAAACCTCCAAAATCATAGATTCTGGCTGCCCCACGAGTAGCCTGTTTCAGTGACTTCACTACCTTCCTGGTGAATGTATCTTTTCCTAATGCCCACCTCAAGCCTCCCAAGCTGCAACTCAAGTCCATCTCGAGCTTCTGCAAAGATGAGTGACACCCATCAGCTTTTAGCTGCCATTTGCACAGACGTGGGCTGATCACCCCTCTGCAAGCCCAGCCCCTCTGGTAACCTCTTCACAAGACCAAAGTCCAGCTCCTCACATATATTCTGTATCCCAAACCATCTTAGCTTTTCTCTGCTGGACCCTCTCCAGTTTCTCCATGGCGCAATCTAACTTAAGGACCCCTATCTGCTCATACATGGGGGTTCATCAATAATACTGAGGGAAGGAAGCTAAGATCTTCCCTCAATCTGCTCGCCATGATCCTAACATGGGACAGCCCATAACCTGCCCTGTTTACAGCAGTACCACACTACCAGCTTGTACTCAGCCTGGCATTCCCTGTTGTCTCTGAGTTCTCTTCAGCAGGACTGCTGTTCATGCAGTCAGTTTCAATGCTGATTCAGTATTTTGCACTTCTCATTGAACTTCATGTCTCTGTTCTCCCTAATGATTAGTTTGGTGTTGGAGTTCTAGACATTTGTCAGTCAGCAGAAGTCTGCTTTTATAAAAATATCTAATGACTTGCTGAACACATTCACTTTATTATGCCCTCTTTTATGACATGCATAGATGCATTGCTCAGCTTTCTGGACTTCTAGCAATACAGCTTTTGGGATGGTAATAGAAATTCATGACTTGTCCCATTGGCTTGTACCTAAAAGACCCTGGACAGCCCTACTTTTGTATTCTGTCAGAATGAATCCTATGTACAATAACATCACTATTTGTCTTGATCTACCTCAAATCTGTGTTCCTGACTGAACACAGTCTTCCCTACTTTATTTTATTATCATGAAACACAGTGTTTCTGTTCATCTCAAATACCAGTGGACTATGCAGAAAAAACCGTGATGTACTGTACCTGTACTGATACACTTCCAAAGAACCAACTAAACAGCTCCCTATTGACCCTTGTAGACAGCAGCAGTTTTCTGATGATTACCAAAGACTTTCTGTCCTCTGCTCAAAGTATGTCTTCGTGACACAACTGCATTTCAAACACATTAAGTTTATTTTGAGCCCCATCTGCTACTTGCCTAGATGTGTCTGTAGGGGCCATAGAAGTGGCTCCCTGTGACAATTTAGGAATATCTGCTCTGCTCTGTTTAGCAGATGGTCATGTGAGTATCAAAAGTTTTATTGAACTGAAGTCACATAAACTACTCACTTCATCACAGCAAAATGGTATGAAAGTTTTCATTTAGTAGAGATGAACAAAACATGCTCTTCAGAAGTCCAGCAATTGTGCAAGAATTCTGGTTTGTAAAAGCAGTTGTGAATGTAAATAGATTATCAAACTCTGATTGTGACTATTTAATGAATTGCAAATATTTAGCAAAGGCATAAACAGAAAACAGGTGTTCTCTGCTGCCTAGACTTCATTTCCCACTTTCCTGAATCCTGTTTTATTTGCTTTATGGTTATTATAATGGCTGCCACCAAGCGCTGCCACTTCAGTGTGCTAACCGTGACTCACAGAAGTGCCTCATAAATTACATCAATGGGAAAGCAGATGAGCACATGAAGAGGAGGTGCAAAACTCATTAGTCATGCAGTCTCCTTTTCTGGGGACTGAATTGCCTGACAGAAAAGCATTGTGAGCGCCTTGTGCATCTGTCAAGTCCACCAGATGCCAATCTTACTCTTGCAGTTTTTGTGAAAGCTATGAATCGATATGCATTATTCAGTATTGTAAAACAGGACCTCAATTAAGCAGCCGACTAAAGCAGAAGGAGAAAGGTAATTACCCAATACACAGTGAGTTTCTTCAGACAAAGGGAATAACATAGATTTTGCCACTTGAAGCAATATCTAGATCACAGTCCATTTATTTCTTTTTCATGCATTATCTTGCATAGTGATTCAGTTGAGGACAGGTATTCTGGAACAACAGAACGAAATGAAGAATCTGTGAGCTGGACACTGATTTTGATCAATCTGCATGAAATGAAGTGCATCAGTGTACTAGATCAAAATCAGAAAAGGACACAGTATAACACTCTGTGTTTTTTGGGGATGAGCCAGCATCTTCATTATAACCTGTGTGATTTCAGGGATTTATAGCATACCTATAATAATTCACCTAAGGTTGAAATTGTGTAAGACCTTCAAACAGCTTTCCAGGATTTTTTTTTCTTGGTTTATTTTCACAGAAGGATCCTAGTACATTTACACAGGAGCACAGCACATTTAAAAAAAAAAAAAGGTAATTTTTTTAATCTTAGCAGCTGCAAAGGTGTTTCCTTTGTGAAAGAGTCTCACTACACTTGACAGCAGAAAGGACTGCAATCTACTACAGCCATTCTCATAAACTGATCTGTCAGTCAGATCAAGCTCCCATTTAGTGATCAAGTAAAAATGAAACTCAATGGCTTCACCAACACTAGCGAATGTCAAAATGAATCCACACTATCCCTAGCCTGAAATAAAGAACTTGAGACCACTTACAACAACCTGAAGAAATAAAATAATGACCATGAAAGCTTTAAAGGAACAGTAGATAGAGTACAGAGAAAAACCTCACCAACAGAAGAGCTAAGCCCCATGAGGAGGCATGACACAGGGGTTTGTCTATCCTGAAAACATATGCCTCTCTGAACAGAGTGCAATGCAGGTTTTTGATCACAGAAAAAGACTAAGAAATATAACCTTTTTTTCTATATGAGGATGCATTGAGTCAGAACTGTGCTTAATATGTCCAAATGATCTTATATAATATAAACCTGCCTCTCCTTCTCCCAGTTCTTCTCTGCATTCAGAACAAGCACAGATATAAACATGCTGAATCTGGTCCCTGTTTTAGGTCCCTGAATCAGGTCCCTGCAAAAGCTTCAGGAGTTCTCTGGTACCAATTTACCCAGCGATCTGACTGGTTTGTAGCTGACAAGTTTGTCTTGTTTACAGCTAACAGGGATATGTCAGTATGTCTTGGCAATGGAGCAGATGTACCCAAAAGGACAAAGCCATTTGAGTCTACTTTTAAGTACTCATTGTTCAGGTGAAGCTCTAACCAGCTTAAATGGACTGCAGCACTTAGGCAGAACAAGAAAAGAGGGAAATAATCAGTAAGTGGTGTTTGCTTCTGGCATCTTTTGATTCTCCCCAGTTTTCACTTTATTTTGCTTTTGCCTCTTGGGCACTAATACACTCTTAAATTTGTTTCTGTAACTCAAGAACAGGATGTGCACAGAAACGTTTGCAGGTCAATATGCCTCTGTGTAAACCAGCCTATTCTTGCATTCATTCCACATTTTTTTTTTTTCCGATGAGGATAGCAATTTACCTCCAAAAATTTGCCATGATTCTACTCCTCATTGTAAGAAATGTTGTACAAAAAAATTCAGCTGTTGACCTGCACACATCTGATTGTACCACTAGAAGCACTGGAGAGAAATGCACCAGTAAAATAGAGCATTGATCAAGGTAATGTTACTATCACAATAATAATGACACTAAGAAAAATCCTGTTCATGAGCAGGGGACTTCTTTATTAATAGTCCACAAACTGTATGCGTATTCTGCATACTTTATGAGACTGCTTTTACCAAATTGATATGTTGACTGCTTTATATGCCACAACAACTAATAATATACAGAATAACACCTGCCATCTTTAGGAGCTAAAAATGTAAAGTAAACTTAGCTGCCAGCTGAAATGCTGTCTTGGGAGGTGGGATGTGTTGCTGTGAAAAGGTTCACATTATATGTTGTTTACAGCCCTTTTATGAAAAATACTCTTCCTCGTGGTAGCTGAAACTTGTAAGGAATTTTCAATGACTAAGGCAGGCTGCGGAAGGAGCATTGCTGTGAATGGATAAATCTCTGCCTTCAAAGCATTAAACAATGTGAAAGCTTGATAAACACACACACTTTCAGAGAGCTCAAATCCGGCGGAGCTGGGAGAGGAGCGAGGAGCTGAGGCCTGCTAAGTCCAAAAGCATCTTGTGCTGCTTTAGGAGCAGCGTCATCAGCAGTCAAGAGAGATGACCCTTTGTCTCTCCTTGGCATTGGTGAGACATATCTGGACTGCTGTGTTCAGCTTCAGGCTCCTGAGGACAAAAAAAGATGTGGGCTTATTGGAGCAAGTCCGGCACGAGATCACAGAGATGATAAAGCATCTTCAGCACAAGGGAAGGCTGAGAGAACTGGGGCTGTTCATCCTGAAGAAGAGAAGTCTCTGGGGAGTCCTTATAGCAGCCTCCCAGTAGCTGGACCTGATTTATTGGCTTTGCCTTCATCCATGACATTGTCCTTCACGTGTCCGTCAAATGCCCATTCATTTCACCTCCCTGCCTGACCTGGCTTGCGTAAGTGGAACTGAGCAAGGCCTTGCAAGGCTCCGTGCAGCTGAGAGCAAGAGGACTGGTTGCATGAACTCCACACAGTCTTTGTAGACCAAATGAGACTCAGGCCAAGCCCACAGCCCCAGGATAGAGCTATTAGGTGTTGTGGGCTTTTCATTCAAAGTCTTTGGGACACCATGAAGGACTCTGTCACAGCCCATAAGAATGGGTATTTCTGTAACATTGGTACAATGTGTGCCCATGTGCTCTGTGCCCTAGGTCCTTGTGTCAAGATGGTTGAGTTTGGCAGAAAGAGCCAGTTCTACCGTGCATTTACCTGTATTTCCTGTTTCAAGTGGTAATGGGAATTGTATTTGCATTTTTCTCAGAGAAAACTAGTTGGACTTGCTCTGAGATAGCGCTTGGAAACAAAATGTGTGTATGTATTTTGAACAACCAGGGAACTGCCATGGGGGAAACCCTTAGGTTACTTGATTGGACAGATGTTCCCAGAGAATATTTTGGATTATCTAGAGAATACTTTGGATAATCTAGATTATCTAGATTATTTGACATACATTGGATCAGAGATTTGGGACAAAAGAAATTCCAGAAACACCATAACAGTGGTTGATAATTTTGCTGATAGAACAAATCTATTTAGCACCGTGTATTTGAACAATGGGTAGCACATTTACCTCAGTGAAGTTGTCATTTCTGACAAACAGTCTTCCAATGCTTGATGTATAGAGACAAGCAGCAAAGTAAATGTTTAAATGCACATCAGAAGTCAGACCCTTTTTATACCAAATGTGAAAGAAAACCTCAGACTATGCCCTGCATACAAGTCAAGCAGAGGCTCCATCAGATCTATTAAGAAAAGCACAAACTGACTCTAAAGCTGTTCAGAATTCTCTTTGGCTGTAGACTTCTTCCTCCATGCTGTCATTTATTTATCCTGCATGCCACACCATAAGCACACCCAGTTCTTCCCTAGGGAAGGAACAATCTCCAGTTCCTACCAGGAGATCCTTGCACTCGTTTTTAAATGACAGTCAAAAACCAAGGTCAAACTAAAAATCTAGATATTGTTGTCATATCTTCTCCGAAGGAACAATCCAGACATGCACACAGCTCATTTAATGAGTTTAAAAATATGTCTGAAAATTGCTCAGAGCAATTTCTCTTTCTCAGGACTTTGGACTATTTTGCTTAGAATCAGAAAACTACTTTTTGAAGATTGGTTTGGTTTTTTTTTTTGTTTGGGTTGGTTTTTTTTGGTTTTTTGTTTGTTTGTTTGTTTTTGGTTTTTTTTTTTTTGTTTTGTTTTCCTGAAGAAAGGAGCAGTGAGTACTGCACTAGCCTTTGCACACATTTCCAGTGAGGTACTTGTTATGGCTGTAATGTCTGACATAACTTTGCATGGACAATCAGCACAGGTAAAGTTGTTTACAAAGGTTGTTTACAGTTGTTCTGAATTATCTCTCCCCAAATACATGAATTTTCATTGTCAGCAAAGCAACCATAGTCCAGCTGGTGTTCTCGTGAGACCTAACTTTAGAGATGGAAAGATCTTTGGATATTTTTGGTAGGGTTTATTTTAGAAAAGGTGCCAAAAGATCTACCTCAAGGTTCTGGTCAATGTGGTACCCCATCATTAAGGGAAATTTCTTGTAATGGGAGCTCAGAGACCAGGGCATGCAAAGAAAACCAGACTCGATCTGCATCCAAGGGCTGGTGAATGAGTTCTAAGAGAAAGGATATGAGCACTTTAGAAGGAATGACATGCAGAGAAGGACAGCCAAAATAAAGTAGGCCAGAAAAAAAAGAAAAAAACCCATTATTTATCCATTGTAAAAGAAGAGCAGTGATTACTGCAATAGATCAAAGCAATAGAAAGGTGGAATAAAATTACTTGGTTTTCCATGTAAAAAGGAAGAAGCAGAAAAGCTTAGCAAGATAAAAATGTAAGAAAAAAGTTCAGATGGATGCCATTATTGACAAAAACCAATATGGTAAACAATTGTGTTCCATGGGTATGTTTATAAAATAATTCTGGATACCTATAGTGGTCTGAGATTCCTATTTTGCTGTCGAAGCGTTAGCTCTTCATCAGAAAATTTATGTATGGGAGAAGAAAATAAGATGATTTTAGAAGGTGATACCCAAGTATATGATTCTGTGGTGGATAAGCTTTACCCAGTTTAGTTTTCATTTACTGAATGAAAACAAGGCATTTGCTGTACCTGCAACACTAAATTGAGGACATAATCATTCCAAGCTGTGACAATGTTGGAAATTAAAAACAAATTCATGGTACTAGTTGACATACCCTGACACACACAAGTTCATAGTCCGGAGTAACTTTCACTCTTTGCAGAAGTAAGTCTGAGATCCTTGTAGAGTTCCTGGAAACCAAAAGGTTCAGACTCAGTGTGCTGAAATGAGAAAGAACATTCTTATAAGCTACTGAAATCCAGATACTGTCTATATGGAGGTTATATGCCAAATATATGTGTATATATATATGGAGATTCACCAAAGCGTGAACCACTGTTTCTCACCTGTGTCCTGCCTTGCAGTCCAACCACTGCTGTTCTCATTTTGTTGCCAATTGTTAGAGACTTCAAGTATTTTCCGGATTTGTTTCTATCATTTGTGAATCAAGATGCAAAACACGTCTTCTTTCCAGCTTGTGGCTTCCTACAACCAAGAAAGAGCGTGTGACACATGGAATCCTATGAGAAGTTAGGAAAACCAGCAGGACTTGTGTCCATGAACTTCCTGTGTCTAATTGCAGCACACAGACGAGTAACCTATACACACATCAGGAAAGGTGAAGGGAAGGTGCTCACACACCAAAATAGAGCAGCCTGACAGCTTCCAGTGGTTGACTGGAGAGAGTTACTGAAGGCAGCCAGCAAATGCAGTTTTCATTTGCAGAGTAGATACAGACTACATTTCAGGTTCTGGTGCTTGAACAATTATAGCTTATTAGCATCAAAAGTGAGAAGAAAATGTTGGTTAATTTCAAAAAAAGCCATATTATGGAGGTAAGACAAAGCTCTGCGGTATTAATAGATTGTGACACAGTGAAGTTGTGGCAATAACGTGATGTAAATCAACAGCAATCTGTTTTGATAAATTCAACCTGAATTGTTAGAATGTATTTAACAGCGGACCCATCTCATACTCTTCCTGTTTATTAAATCTTTTCTTTGGGATAATGCCAGCCTTAAACATTTTCCATTCATTGATGTTATTTGCTATCAGAAAGGACCTGGGGATATTCATGAACACAACATGATGAGTCACCCGTGCACCCCTATGATAAAGCACAAAGAATACTGAAACTGCATAAGCAAGAGTGAAGCCAGCAGGTAGTGTTTTCCCCTCTCTATTCAACACTGCTGAAATTCTGTCAAGAGAACTGTGTCCAGTTTTGCCACTCCACTACTATTTATGGGAAGTATGAGAGAAGGATCTTGTTGCTTTCTTCAACTACTTAAAGAGAAGGTTTAGGAAAAATGGAGACAGATGCTTTTTAGGGATAGAAATGATAGGGTGAGAGGAAATGGACAGACATTGCAAAGTGTGAAATTCTAATTAATTGTTAGGGGGGGAAAATTACAATTAATGAGACTGCTGAGAAACTTCATTAAATGTCAAGCCTCAGAATTATTTAAAACTTAACTGGTCAATGCCATGAATAATGTGATCTAAGTTGGTTCTGTTTAGAGGCAGAGTTCAGGCCAGATGATCCTTAAGGGTGCCTTCCAATCTATAAAATTCTATAATCCTATGATCCTGCTGATGCCTGCAGAAAAAATAAAATCCATTCTCATCTCAACAGAGACAGATTATTTAGAAATCATTTTTTTTAAAAACAGTAGGTTAAATTCCCTAGTGATATCGCTGCATCAAAGAATGGAATTGCATTGAATGTTCCTGAATTCTAAGTAAACCAGGTACCAATTTTAAAAGAAGGTAACATATTGGAAGAGTATCTGTCCAGGACAATATGACATGACACAGTTTCTTTTTTAAGGACAGTGTTTAAATCCTAGATTTTTTAAATCCTGGGGTTTTTTTGGCCTACCAGTGTTTAAGAATATTTGCGAAATTGTGTTTAACCTGCTTTTGAATATAATTTCTTATGTTATTGCAGTAAGTCTGGATTGTGATAGGTCAGAAAATGCTTTCAGAATTCAGGATGCACGGAAACCTAATCTTCAACTCAGCCTGAAGCGCTGAAACAATAATATGCACATTTTTATCTCAATTGTTCTTCCATAATTTATAGTGAATGTAATTGGTCTGAGACTCTCATAATAATGTGAACAGATGTCTTCACTTGTAATATGTTGTTCCATATCAGATTCTATTTTTATTACCATTGAAATGGATCTTTAATGCACATCTCCTTCCTGTGAAGTATGAAACAATTTAGAAGTCTGGGAGCAGTGTCTAACAGATAAAAGAGATACAGATGGGAACCAGAAAAATTTTGTATCACCTGTTAGAGAGAAAAGCCCTAACTTTATGAATGTAGTGTTTTACACTGGAGAGTGAAGATATCACCTCAACATTTCTTGGACATTCCTATTACAAAATGAACGGCACATTATGAGATAAAACAACCAAACCTACAAGGGTTGTCATTGTCCACTGGGTATTTCCCGTTGTCTGTCATAGAAGCTTTAGTGAAAAGGACCAGACAAACAGCCATTCAAAAATTTTAATAAGACTTGAACATGCACCTAAACAAATTCAGTATTGCTCATATCAATAGAAGAATACCTTAGGAATACCTGAGTCTATTTTCGAAGATGTCTGCAAAAGAGAAGGGCAAAGAAGTAACTTGAGACTCTGCCTTCCGTAGTGATGCATAGATTTGCCTAAACCAGACAGGATTTGGTACCTGCTCCCCACTTTGTAATTGCAGTTCATCTCAGTGTAATTAGTAATTCACTTGACAGGTCCACAGAAGTGTTCCATAGGCATTCTGCATCAGGTAGAACGAGAACTCTGGATGCAGATGTATCATAGAATCATTGAATAGAATATGCTGAGTCAGAAGGAACCCATCAGGATCATTGAATCCAACTCCTGGCCCTGCACAGGACACCCCAAAAATCACACCGTGTGCCTGAGAGTGCTGTCCAAATGTAGATCCTTCCCAAAGCAACACTGCATTTCAGTGCTGAACGCACTCCTGAGCTGTCCATAGCACTGCCAAAAAACAGTGCACTCCTTACGTCCATGGGACACCATTGTACATCATTCCAGTGCAGCTGGCAAATTCTGCCTTGCCATGCATTGCAAGAGGAGGAATTTACTGGCACACAGTGAGCTGCTGCCAGAAGGAAAGTTGTAAAACCAGTATTAGGTTTTTCATAGGGAAACCCTTCAGGTATTGTTTTCAGGGAGATAAGAAGTTCAATTTAATGGCTTAAATTGCTTGTCCAAAACATGTTCCTACCGGTAGCACAGCAGAACTTTTTCACGTCACTTCAGTGAATTGGAACAGTCAGTCTCCCTGCTCTCCATTCCTGTACCTACTATCCATCCCCAAAGGTGCCACAACAAATGGACATTGAAGAGATTGGTGCAGTTTCAGAGGAGATTGAGAGGGCTAGAAGGATGGCTGTTTGGGGAAGGTACCCGAATTATGGCAAGCAAGACAATGAATGGTGCTGATCCTGAGAAAGCATGATGAGCATGCATGTGGAGAGCCACACCAGGGCTCTGGGCAGGTAAAATGCCTACCAGGAATGACAGGGCCTCTACCTCTTCTCACTATACCTGTGATCCAGAAGAGTATTAGTACTTCTTGTTTCAGAAGTAGGTTAATCACAAATAAATCACAAGTATGTGATTCATACAGATGTTTTGAAAAGGTATTAGCTAGAGTTTGTTCAGTGCTTTGAATCTGTGCAGGCAACAATTTTGCTATGATCCATTAACCGTACAAGTTAGTGGGAACAAGGAAGAAACATCTTGAGTAGTGTTGCCCTAGAGCTGGCAGAAGCACTCATTGCTATCTATGAACAGATGGCAAGCTCAATAAATAATATTAAAGCCAATTCAAGAGAACGCAAGATTTTTAGGATAAAGGTGTGTTACACTCCCTTGCCCTTTTTTCAGCTTTACTTTTTTGACTCCCTCTTCCTTCCTATGCTTTAATTTTCTATCCCTCATGCTAGTTTTATTTGTTTATTTGTAATACTTTTTTCTCCTCAGTCTCTTTTTCCTTTCCACATTTTTCCTTTTGGAGACAGGCGGATGATGGTACTTCTTGATATAAGTAAGTGAAAGAGCCAAAAAAGACAGTGGCAAATTGCACATGCTTAGAGAATACTCCTATCTGTCTTCAAACAAGAGTTATCTATTTAAAAAAAAAATTTATAATGTTACCCGACTGAGTGGTGAATAAAAATTATAACAAGGCACTGTGGCTGTTCACAAACAACTGCTATTCCCATTTTATCGCACTGGGAGTCCTTCCAAGTTGCTCCTGCAGATGGTTATTTTCCCCCTGAGTTGCACAACAACAAAAAGAGAGGGTTAAATTGACTTTGCCCAGGTATCCTTGCCTTTCAGCAATATAAATTCTGAAAGAGACTAGGCAGTGACAATAAATTAGCAAGAGTGCAGCATGTTTTGCCAAGTTTTGTTTGGCACAGGAAGAAGAACAACATCTCACACCAGGAGAAGAATAGGCACTCTAAGCGATTGTTAAACAACAAAGACTCTATGTGCTATCTTGTTTGGCTGGTCTTGTTACCAAGTATTGACATCCTGGAGAGATTTGAAAGCAGAGAGTCAAAATTATCTCAATTCTGAGAAGATACATGACAAAGTAAAGCAATAACTGCCTGTATCTCTTATTTAAAACCCATGACTTTATTCTACAAGTACTTAAAACTCATTAACACCAAAAAAGAGAAACATTAATGAGGATAAAGATGATGAAATCACAATAAAAGAAGAGTAATTTAGATTGCAGTGCAGAAAACCTTTCTAGCAGTGAAATATAGTATTGGCTATCGTATTTTAACTCTGATAGAATTTGTATAAGTATATAACCAGAGCTGGGATTTTTTTGGAAGGGGTCTAAAGACATTTAACTACATTCTAGCACTATATTCAATTAGCCAAATTGATTTTTAGTGCACTCTCTTTAAGCAATAAACTGCAAAATACTCAATATTCCATCTCCTTTAATAGGGGTCTGTGTGCACTCTTCTGCTTCTTCAAAAATAACAGAATTACTTTGGGATAAAGAATGCCTGAGCTTACATTAACTTTTTTTTTTCTCAAAAAGCAAAATAAAGACACTTAGAATAATAAATAGCAGAAGAAAAAGGGGAAATAGAATCTGGGATTTCTGTGCTCATCTTTGAATGCTGAAAATTGTAAATGAAGGATGGGTAGCTGATGATAGAATCATCTACCTTATGCAGGGAAGTTACTAGACAGTATTTCAAGTTGAACAACTATCTGTCAGAAATATTTAGGCATATCATTGCAAAAAACCACCAAAAAACCCACCCAATTTTTATTTAATTTGTGATATTTATTGAATAATGATGTTATCTGGTTGATCTGTTCCAAATAATTTTTGAAGATATGAGTAAGAGTTCATAGATTTTTAATATTTGAGGAGGGGGGCGGGGGTGTTGTATTAGATGAAGGTGTACTATTTTTTTCTTGAATAAACTATATCAACTTTAACATTGTTATCTCCTTGTCCATAGTGCAAAGTTTTTAATCTGATCAACCATCCTAAACTTAAATGGGAGCTGAATGTGTTCAGCATTTCCCAGCATCAAAGCATGTGGTGAAATTCTTATGCTCTTCTGATTGTCTATCTCATTACATGAACGGATGGAAAATACTGCATGCTTTTAAAAATTATCAATAAATCTAATCTATACTATATACTACTAGAGTTTGAATGCACATTATCCCATCAGAATAAACAAAACTGTGCTTTTACCATGCATACTGTATTTATTTCTTATCTATTGCAACTGTTCTGGTCTTTCTGGCTCCCCAAGAGTCTTTGCCACCTTACCAGGGTGACTGCATTATTCTGTCCTTCTTTGATCCTTGAAAATGGGAAGTAAATACTCTATTAACAAGCTTACCAAAAAAAAAAAAAAAAAAAAAAAGGTTGAGTTATTCCCTTTCCCATTTTAACATTCAGACTAGAAGATAAACAAGCAAGGACACAATTACTGTAGAAATATGTCCTGACCAGAATGTTTAGAAATGCAGTCTTGCAGTATTAATGATGTTCCATGTGCCTGTGTCCATTTTCATGTGTGGTATGAAAAGCCACAGGTGTGTTTTTGAAATCTCCGTTCTTGTTTCACAGAATGGAAATTCAAATGCTCACACAGGTGGAAATTCTTATTATGGCCATAATCTGATTCATCTCATTAGGATGCTACTTTAGCTGTAATAGCATTAATACCTTGTGCTACTATTAAATTAACAAGAAAAGCAAGTTAAATGAAAATATAATGCAATTAATATCAACAAAGTTGAGACTCATCCCCCATTGCTGAATTATCCAGATCAGCTATACTCCATTGATTATACCATCAATCACAGTCTGGCACATTTTTGTTTTGTCATCTCAGGACTAGGTCCTTCTTTTAACCTCATGAATTTTTACTTTGGGAATTTTTCTGCTGGTTCATTTGCAGCATTCCTAGCTTAAATTTTAGAACAATTTTGTATCCCTGAATTGGTTTCATGTTACAATATATTGATACTTCATATATCCTGTAAGATGGAAATGGTAGAGAAATAATAAATTGGTGACAAGTATTTTTTCTACTTTTGAGGTTTTTTTTCTCTGTCTCTTCTGTATCCTCTTCTCTTTTTGTTTCTGCTAATTGTCTCTCTGCCTGCTATCTCCTGAAGCATTTAAAAAGGTTTTATTCTTTGTTTTCATGCCTGTAAAGTCTTAGGATTCTTTTACATTTAATCCAGCAGTATTCATCATCTTTCCTCTTTCCTCATTACTGAAGGATTGTTTATGGTCCTTGCTCTTGTTTCTTTTACGCCACCATTCAACCATTATAATTCCTTTCTGGCCTTTCTGAAGTTCTCCCCAGTAAGTGGAATGTGTTCTGGATTTCCAACATGATGGATGATCAGAATGCTCTCTCTGCTACCTGGGAGAGTGGTTTATTTAATTGATAGCTTCTTTTAAAAAAATCGTAGACTCAGAGAAGGGTTTAGGCTGGAAGCTCATCTTCTAGTCACCTGCTCCAAGCGGAACTAACTACAGAGCTGGATCAGGTTGGCCAAGGCTTCATTCAAGGACAATTTAAAAAACTTCCAAGGATAGTGATTCTGTCACTTCTCTGGGCAGTGTTTAAACATGCTTTAGTAAAAATTTCTCTGCCCCATTCAAAATGTCCCCTGCCACTAGTTGTGGCTGTTGTCTCCCATCCTTTGAGAAACTCTTGTGTTGATGGTGTCCCTCTTGAAACTGAATGGATGCAGGGACTCTGTTGCTCCCACATTCTGCATATGTTACTATCACTCTCACAGCATGACTCCGCAACAGCGATATCCTCAATCAGGTCTTCATGCACTGCTCAGAACCAGGCCAACAGATGTTGATAGTATCTAAATATTAGTCATAATCCACGCCATTTAAGTAGGCTATATGGTCTATTGTGTTTCTGGAGGGGGCTAATGACCTTTAGTGTGCCTATGTCAATGCATATTCAGATACTTTAATCCTCCCTTTAAGTAATACAAGCCCACAGTTCTTAAAATAGTTTCATTTCACAGAAAAAGCACTAATTCCTTTAAAGTGACCTTTCCCCCCACCTATTTTTGAAAAATCAAGTATATTTTTCACTGTACTGCAGGTGGTAAAAGTATCTGAAGAGAAGGAGAACAGACCATATTTTAAATATCCAGAAATAAATAAGCTGGATCAATATACTGTAACAGATTGTTTTGCTCATTAGAAGGTAAAAATAAAAAGGAAACTTGTCAATCTACCAAAAATCTAGCCTTTCAATAAGGATATAATTGGAACAAGCTGTCAAAAACAACTTTGAAATTAAATTCACAGCAGCTGGTACTCAATACATTTCATGACAGGTCATCAAAGACAAAAATTTACCTCTACATGTTACTTCTTTCATCTCTGCCAGATATTTCAAAATGTCCAGGATTTTAACAGCAATATTAACTATTTCATGTTAGAATAACACAAAAATTGTGCCTTTATCTTAATTGGAAGGTTTTCCTTTAGAGGAATACTTCACTGTAACTTTTGCTACTCTTAGTATCAATCCTTTCCTAACCCATCCCTTACAGCCTTGACTAGTTGTCAGTTTTCTCTAGCAATAGATGATTTACTTCCTCCTCTATAAATAATAGGCAATATTTTCTATCAATCAGCAGATTGTGGATACCATCTTATGTGTGAATATTTTTTAGGCACCCAAACATACAAATCCAGAGGTATTTAGAAAGACAGAGGATAGTATTACAGGTTAAATCTGATAAAGATCACTGCAATGCTGCTCTGCAGCTCACTATTAAAAAAAATCACCTTTTTCATAATACTCTCATTTTAAAGGATCAATGAATGATTGTTCCTTTTCCACATGGAAAAGTCTCTTTGATATTTCCCATCCCTCCAGAAGCCCCTGTAAAATAGTATAAAATTCCCTAGGTGACTAGTTTCCTCATTCAACATAATCCATCCATTCAGACAAAATCCTGTCTCAAGTGTGATATATCTGCACTGCAAGGAACTATCAGTGGTGATTGTAAAGCAGAGTGTGACCTCTGGCAGTGACTGCACATTCCTAGGCCATCGCTTGAACTTGGGAAGCTGGAGCTAGAGAATAAAGAAGCCGTGCTCCCCATGGGTGGCTGCCACACACCTGTTAGAAGGTTGCTAGAAATGCAGCTGATTAGTTGGTTTTCACACACTCCACTCTTCTGTCATTAAGGTTGGTGAATGATTAAAACTTGCTGGTTACCTATTTTTGTATCCATTATGTTTTGTACCCATCTCCACTCTGCCCTGCATCACCTTTATTGAGCCCTTTTGTCACTTGCAAAAAACTACAATGGTGGGGAGGATGTGCTACGAAAGTAAAAGGACAAGAGCTAGCAACTGGGGTCTGCTTGGGTCAGGGGACTGTGCTAGACCTCAAGAGTCCACTTCTAGCAAAACTTTTCCTACTATTTTAAAGAAAACTATTGAAATAGTGTAAAACTATTTCAAAGAGCAAGCTCAGGCCAGGGCTCCAGACTGAACTTGCTGCGAGCTGTCACTCATAATAGTCTGGGTGGTATTACCATTAGGGCTGCCATGATGCTGCCTTTTTTTTTTTTCCTGAAAAATTCAACTGATTGCTCCTCTCACTGCTGCCCCGGTGTGTGAAAGAGAGAAGGAATGGATAGGGCTGAAAAAAATTCATTGCACCTGCACATCCTGCACTCTTATTCTGTAGCCATGCCAAGGCATCAAGGTTCATAAGGGAAGGTATAATCTCAAAGAATTACTGTAGACCTGTAAGCCTTCAGTAAAATAGAATTCTTTACTAGGGAACTGGGGTCCCACTATTCAGGCTGGTTTTATGAGCAAATGAGCAAAACCAGTGCTTTCGGAAGTTTGAGGTCACTACAGCAAATATCATCTTGTGAAGTCACCACTTGAGCTGTCTTAGCAGTACTAGTTTCACTAATAAAGCATCCTGAATTGATTAAATTAGCATTTTAATTTTTTTTTCAAAATACAGAATACTCGAGAATTAAGCAAACCTTTTTTCTTTATCTTATGTTATAAGAATATGACTGCATTTTATGGAATCATAGAATCATTTAGGTTGGAAAGGACCTCTAAGGTCATGAACACTACGATTATCATGATTATCACACGATTCATCTAGCAGTTGGGTAACATTTTATGGGAAGGTCTGTTGCCTCAATATTGAAAGAGAAATATATTTTTCAGAGAACCAGTGCAATATTTAATTTTGGCCAGTTTCAGTTTATTAAATCTCTGTGCAACAGAATAAGATCTCCTCTTAGTTTTCCCCATAAGTCTCTTTGCAGCGTTTTGCAGACTGACTTAGATATACAAAATTAAATACAGAGCTGTGTTCTTTTGACCTGAAATCTTTGACCTGTGAGATAAAGCGACATTGTTTCTGCTTGAGGACCAGTTCAGCTAATTGCTGAGTGATGGCTGTGACACAGCTGGCACACGATTCTGTTCCCAAGGTAACTCTGCCATACAAAGTGATTCAGAATCAATCATTTGTTTTATAGGGAGACAGGAGGTGTTGCGTGCTGCACATGGGGAAAATAGGCATTTTTACTGAGAGGGTCATCCTTTTATTAAAATATCCTTTCATCTCCCTTTGTGATATAGAAGGCACATTTTCAGTGTTATAGCTGAAAGGAACATAATGTTTTCAATAGGAAGGATACCCAAGAATTTCTCCTTTGCTTAACATGAGTTCCCTGGGACTAACACAAACATAAAAAGCTGTAATAAAGCTTCAAAGAAATACTTTTATATTTTCTCTTACCTTCAGCAAAACCATAGAGCCTTTCCCTGTGCCCCTCACCTAAAAACATTGGTTCACAACAAGAGTCAATAAGCTCCTTTATATTCACATACACAGCAGAGACCATCTCATTAAATACCAATGTTTGGCAGTTAGGACTGAGTTCATCTCCCAGCAAAGTCTAATGGATTTCTGTGTTTACAGTCAGAGGTGCTGGATTGCATTTGCAGTGCTGAAATTGTTGCTGGGGAAAGCAAAAACTTCTACACAAACAATTACATATGCCTTTTGTTCTTGACATAACATCAGAAAAATAAAATGTAGAATTTGTTCCACTCCCTCTGAGGGAAAGAAGACTAATTTTTCACATGTTCAAACAAGAAACAATTTTAACACAGACCCTAGCCCCAGATCAGCATTTATTAGAATAAAAAAAAAGAAATACTATTGTCTTCAGCGCATTGAACTATCTTGAAGACTGAAACAAGGACATGGGTTTTGAATTACTGATCACATTTTGTAGTTGCACAAAACAATCCTTGATTTCCATCAGGTTGTTCATGCAACAACCCCCCCCCCCACCCCGCGCTCCCACCCCCACACCGCC
>VWZW01007698.1:10020-51285 GCA_013397115.1 Edolisoma coerulescens | reverse complement strand
CAAAATATTGAAGATGACACAAAAGAACAATGTCTGAGTTTGGTGAAAAATATATTTTTAAGAGCTGCACAAAGAAGTACTCTCTCCTTTATTTTCTAAATGTTTTCTGGGTTTTGTTTGTTTGTTTAGGAAAATCACAAAAGGTTTCTTCAATTATATTAAACCAGAGTTTCTTAGCTAAGAGCTGTAAGGAAAATCTGTGACTGAATTTCAATAAATTGACTTTTCTCTTAAAACTGGCTCCTTTTTAATCCAATCACAAACCAGCATTAGCATAAATTCCTGAGAAACAAGAGAAGATCATGCCAGATTAATTTAAAGGTATGGGAAATCCCTTTTCAGGTTTTTTATCATTTTACAAGTTTAAAAATTAGCGATATTTTTTTTTTTACTGTTGTATTGCTTGGAAATATTTCTTATAAATTCAATAGCTTCCTTGACATTATTTTTTTCCTGAAGGAACACCTTTCTAGCTTGAAGGCTTGTGAAAGCAGTGTATGGGGTGTTACCCTTGGCTGACAGCCAAATTCCCACCCAGCCACTCACTCTGCTTACAATGGAAGGGAGAGTGGAGGCAAATGAGAAGAAGAGGAATGAGAAATCTTGTGGGTGGGGAAGACAAGGAGACCACTTAGTAATTATCATCTTGGGCAGACCAGATTCAATTTGTGGGAAATTAGTCTAATTTCTGGGCAGTCAGAATACATATGTAATTACTGATTTGGTAGTGGGAAGTAAAAGGAGAAACAGTACAACAGCACCCTTCCTCTCCCCTTTCCCAGGCTCAGCTTCACTCCTCCAAGCCTGAGCCCTCTTCCCAAAGTGGAACAAGAAGATGGGGAATGGGACTTGCCTCAGTCTAAAAGAGCTCCTATCTGCTGGTCCTTTCTCATTGTTCTGTTCCCTAGATCCCATCTGGGTCCTTCGAGGGCTGTGGTCCTTCACAAACTGCTCAAGCATGAGTCATTCCCATGGGCTCCAGGCCTTCAGAATAATCCTTCTCCCATGTTGGTCCTTCATGGACTCTCATGCATTTCTACTATTCTGCTGATACAGGCACTATGATTTTTTGTGAAAGTCCTAGCCTTTTGCAAAAAAACCTACCTTAAACCAAAAAATTAAAGCATCTAAACTCTCATCTATTCCAGACAGAGTTCTACGTTCAGTTACTTTTGTCAATTTTTGTCTTGCGTCAGTCACTTAGAGGCTGTCTTGCATTAGAATTAAATAGTTATTTTCTAGGCTCTTTTTTTTTGTAGTGGTGTCTCTATGATCCTGACTATATTTTGGTTATGCTGCAGAGATCTAAAGATGCATTGTATCTGTCTTTTGAACTATTAGAACATGAAGAATAGGCAAATCAAAGAGACAGGTGAAGTGAAATTCAGGAAAGAACTGCGTTTCTATGATAAGCCCACAGCCTCAATAGAAAAAACTAAACAATTTTTTGATTGAAAAAAGTAAGTGTTGACTGACTTTGCCCTCTTGCCCTTATAGGTCTCATAATGTTGAGATGAAATCTCTGATTCTGCAAAACCACCATATGAATTAAGTATGTCAGTAATCAAAACAGAAGTTCAAAGTGCATTCTTTAAAAACAAGCCCTTCAGTACAGACTGAAACCTACTGAGCTGCACACATTAGGGATGGCTTAAATAAATCTGTAGAGGTGTTACCACATGAATGAGGCCTGGCTCCAGTGGAACTCTGATTGATTTATGACAGTGGAAGACAAAGCCTGTTACCAATACATTTCTCCCCACAAAGCAGGCTAAGTTTTAAAAACAATGAAGATATGATTTTCAGTGCATTTTTACAGATCTTTATTTCCTTTTTCTTGAAAAGGAAAACATTTTAATATAATTTACAAGTTCTAGAATGTATTGATTGGTGAAAGTTGGATTTTTTATAGAAGAAACAACTCTAGCTATAAAGAAGCATTGATACTGCCATTATAATCTCCTCAGGATCCCTGGTATAAGGAACAAATTTTCTCAATGTGTCACTCACAAGAGATGTCAATTTTTTGACTCTCTTGATGCTTTTCTTGATGATTTTGTGCTGCCTTTTTATCTCCAAATATGTGTCATTACCTGCAGATCCTACGATTAATTTCCATTGTTTTTCTACATTCGATTTTTTCCTCTCATATTTATTCGCTTTTTTATTTCTAGTAAATCTCACCTGTCCTGATTTTGCATGGCAAGAGCCAGCAGTTCCAGTCATTTCTTAATCACTTCTCTCTGCCTCTGCCCTTCTTTACCCATGTTGACCGGATGCTTGTAGGTATTTTAAAAATAAATTTCTTTTAAAAATTATTTTTAAAATCTTTTCAGTCAAAATGTTTTTTCTCAAATATTTGTCCTTAAAAAAAGATCCGTTTTCACTCCTTCCTAGAAAAGAACCACAAAGTCAAGCCCTTCTATTAAACATAGTGATAAATATTAATTTATGTGTTTCAGACATCATAGATGCACATAATATTTACTGTAGTAGTAGTATTCCCCTAAATAAGACAATGGCCTTGAGAAATTGCTGCACATGAGCAAGCAATTTGAGCCTTATGTAGTTTTGGGGTTTGCTAATTTTTTTCTTCTATTAATGGAACATATTTCTTTTTGCAAATCTGATGAAAATTGAAATGTGGGCAATTTTCTGTGGTGTGTTAAATCTTTTAAAAGATTGATGACCAGATGTGCAAATGGTCATGGATGGCTATAAAAAGCAGGAATAAAACCAACAAATGTGTCTGTCTGATGAGCTATGTGGAAATTAAAATGCCATCACCCTATGCAATGTCGATTGCACTATTTTGATCAAGCCATCACTACACCACCAGATTGGAAAAGAAATTACTGTATCTTCAATTAAATTGAATTTCCATATATGTCTGCTGCAAAGACTGCTCCTTTTTTCTTTTGTTTTAGTGCTTCTGGCTTCCTTGCTCCAAAACAAATATCTGATTTCGTGCTTGGGCCTTCATTTTACCTTTATCTCTTTCTCTGCTCTCTCCTTGTCTTTGTTTAACAAAAAAATCCAAGCAAATCAATGCATTGATTTTCTGCAGAAGTCTGCATTTCTACCTGATATTTCAGATGCTTTTGATCTGAGAACTGTAGCACTTTACTTTTTCATGTAAATAAATTATAGCAGCCTCTGATGGTCTTAACTGTAAGGCAAAGCAAGCAGCATATCTTTATCTGACCAGGGGATAAGGTTATTATAAGGTCATAAGGGTATTCCTTGAGCTAGCAACCTCAGCACTTGTGGGTGCATCCCATCTGGTCACATGGACTCATATCTGTTCAGTTTCTTTAAGCATTCCCTAATGTAATAACAAATGATGGTGAAATCTTTCCTGCCCTAGACTCTTGCACTGCTCCCAGAGGCCTGGTGCCCTCCTGAAGGCTGGTCTGGCTGGTAAAATCTGAGCCAAGATGCATTGAGCGCTTTGTTCTTTCCTGACTTGCCCCATGCAGCGCTGGGCCCTGTTTTCCTACATACATCAGTAGAAGCTCTCCTTGTTTTCCTACATGTCCCTTGCCAGATTCAATGTTAGATGGGCTTTGGCTTTCCCAACCCCACCCTTGTAGGCTCAGACTGTCTCTTCTGGTTGTTATCTCCCTGCTTCCACCTCTTCCGCACTAATTTTTAGATGTGACTTCCATCAGGAACTCCTTGTACTATGTCTCCGTTTCAGTCAGAAACTCCATGAAAGCTGCTGGCTACTTTTCCTTGAATTTCTGCACGTCAGGATGAACGATTCTTGAGCTTGAAGCCAAGGGCTGTTATTCAGTAATTTGTCTTGTTCTCTCCTCTCACAACCCTGAACTCCACCATCTCATGGTCATGGCACCTAAGGCTGTCCCTGACCTCCAAATCCACAAGACTGTGAAGCTTTCAAAAGCCTGAAAGGCTCAGACTGCTCCTCCTGTGGAAGAGAAAGGTGTAAATGCTGGTACAAATGGCTCATGCACAAGAAAGGGCCTAACGTGTTTTGCAATTATTGTAAAATCATGTTTTTACTTCTTATCAGTCTTGAGATGCTATCGCTTTTGGGACACGCTAAGTAGATATAATCTTCAAGAAGATTAAAAGTTGTCTATTGCAGACAGGTGTTCTGGCGGCATAATTAGAACCAACAGATGATTTTCATTTGTGTACTTGCTATAAGATGTGCTAATATTTAGATTTTCATTGTGCTGATATTGTTAGTAAGAGCTACATTTCATTCTCCCTTATTTGTGTTTATTTGACCAAGTTCAGAGTTCAGCTTTAAGACTTATTACTATTGCATTAAGAATGTTTTGCCTCACAAGATACAATGCCCGGTTCTATTACAAAATCATTGTGCCAAATCCAATTAGCAAAGATTTTTTGATGAATTAACCTTGTCACGGCATAATATATACATTGCACCTGCTGTTCTGCTTTAGAGCCAGACTTCAGCCCTCCTACAGTTAAGTCCTTGGTTGTTTTGCTGATCCCTTTCAGCTCACTTTTTCCTCCTTGTGTTCAGACGTCACTACCTCCAGATGTCCAAGATCTTCTGCCTCATTTATATGTATGATTTCCCTCTTCAGTTTGTTCTTTCTTCATTCTCAGTACTCTCTTGTTGCAGAAGTCTGCAGCAGATGTTTGATTTTTTGCTTGTACCTTGCCTTATCTCCAAGGAGCCTTGCAAATTCTGCTGCTCTAGACAGGAAAGCAAGGCTGATCATTGGAGTCCATGAATAGCCAAAAAAGAAGGTTATTTCACAGTCTAGCTGGGGAAATAGCATTAGCAATTTTTTTTATGTGCTTAAGGCAGTCTGACCCCCAGGGCAGCATGAACCTCCATTTTGGCGAATGGAAAAGTGGCATTCTGGTGTGGTGGGAATTCATGTTCCCTCCACTTTTGGCAGTTCCCTGTGAAGAAAAAGTGCAGGAGAGGGAAGGAGTTTGCCTTTGCTGTGTCTCCCTCCCTGTCTGAAAGGAGCCAGAGTGACAGTGTGAAGAATACAGACTGTGACGCAGTGTCAGGGTAAATTTCAGACCTCCACAAGGGGTTCCAGGCAGAATGAGACCTGAATGGCTGATCTGCTGTAACTGGTCATGGCTGAGCCCACTCTGCTAATCTCATCAGATGTTTGGCTGTGACATTGTACCCTGCCTCTGGGTACTGAGACCCTACAAAACCTCTTATCCTCCTCAGCTTCCATGGTCTTTAGCCAGAATCCTGGCCTGCAGCATCACAGGCAGCCTCTTTTGGGGCCATTCCTGGGTGGTCTACTTTTGATGCTGGATTGGTCACAGATCTCCTGCTTCATCAACACCACCTGCAGCATCTGCCTTGAGAACAGGGGCAGGTATGAGGAGTATCCTCCTCCCTCTGGCTGGTAAGGGAGAGAAAAGGAGAAAACTCAGACTTTTTGCTGGATTTAGATGCTTCATAATACTGGGCAGCAAACACAGAGGTCTGCACTGTGGGCCATCTGTCATCTCTTCAGCTGACAGCCTGACTTGAAAACAAATCAAAGGATCAGGCACTGGAGAGCAGGCTTGCATGGCCAGCATCCCTGTCAGATGGACTGCTGTCTTTCAAGTGCAAGGAAGATGGATGCAGCTAGCACAGCAGGGCACACACGCTTCCTGACAGGGATCAGCTCTGGAGCAATATTCATCTGGTGCTCAGAAAGCCCAGCTTCTCCTCCTGCTCCCAATGTCTCTCCATCTCCAGCCACTGACACTGGCTGGCCAGAACAACCCGAGTAGAGCCCACTGGACCTGACATGCCAAGGAGGTGAAGGGAGAGGGGTGGTACCTCCTCTACCTGCCTGGGAAGGAAAAAAGGAATCATGGCCTTAGATGGCAGGAGGAGAAATCTTTCAACAGTAATTAGGACAAAAAAAAAATCACTTGCCAGGATTTTGGGCTTCTCTTGGAGCACAGCATAGCACCCAGACTCTCCACTGGGATGAGATGTACTTCTGCACAAAGAACCCTGGTGTTGGTGCCCTAGTGAGGGCAGTCAGTGGCCACAACTGCACCCTTTGCTGGCCCACTCCTGGGTCTGCCCAGACACCAGCATTGAATAAATATGCCCACAGCAAATGGGTACAACCTTCTCCCATTTCCAAGACACCCTCCATTCTGGCATCTATGTTACAAACATTCCTGCTCCCCAGATATCTCCCTGACAGCAAAGCCCTGGGCAGCATCCACCATGTCTGCTCTGAGATGGTGGGGGCAGTGCAGCCTGTGCAGAGGGCTCAGCGACCACAAGGCATCACTGACCAGCAGTGGGCTGGTCAAGAGCTGATGTGGGCACTCTGTGGTGAAGTGGAAGGTGCTTCATTCCTTGAGATGGAAACGGAGGAGGCAGAGGAACCTGCAGTGGAGTCGTGGCTAGCACTAGGTGTGGGCAGGGAGCTGTTGCCATGATCACTGCTTCACCCCACTGGTACTGTGCAAATCCAGCAGCATTTGTTGCTTTTCAGAGAACCTTTCTGAGGTCAGCATGTGTGATACTCCATCCTCTTCCAGGGCAGGGAAGTAGAATCCTTTGGGTGCTGTGCCTACAAAGCTTGATCTTGTTTGGGAGATGCATGTATCTAATCAAACTGTTCTGTAATAGTAGCGTGCATGCAAGAGGAGGGAGTGTGGGACCCTTGGTATGACATGGCTGGTTGCTATGCAGCTGTCTGCCTCTGCAGCTACTGTTTTTACTGCAGCAGTTGCCATAGGAGACTATCTGATGAAGTGATGAAAGATTTCTCCCCTCACTCTCGATGGCATATTGCCCAGCTTTGTGTACACTGCATACCAAGCATCCGATCCCTGCAAAAATCTATCCCTGTTTTCTTCCTCCTCCCCTGCTGGAAACCATGGAAACCAAGCCGACTTGATTCTGCCATGGACAAAGAATAGAGAGGTGGCCCAGAGATGTGGCCCTTGTCAGCACCACTGAGCTATCCCCATTCTTTGCCTATAGGAAAGAGTTAGGGCTTTATTTAATCAGAGCTGAAACTCAATGACACTAGTGTTTAATTTAAGATACTATTTACAAATATTCTTTGACATGTTACTAGTTTCTGTATACTCACTTCCCTCATATCAGGCATCCCTAGCCATGAGGGAAAACCATGTAGACTGGGAACAATCAGATTCACTGCATTCCTCGAGCTTTTCAAGGTGTTGTTTGCTTGTTAAACAGCCAGGTGTTAGACAAAGCCATATGTACATCTCCTGGTTGATCCATCATTTGGCAGGGGGTTGCAAGACTGGTACTTTCTGACTCACAGAATGATTTGTTGAGCTGAAACATTTTCAGGGTTGCAGATGGGCACACACAATTAGTTTTCCTGGCTGAAGTGAGGACCCTCCATCTGCCTGGTCAAGAATAAAATAATACCCTGCATGCAATCACTTCCACTCAAGTGAACAGTGCAAGTCCCTCTCATGCACACGCTCTGGAGAGGTCAATGGAGTGGCAGCAGGCCTTTATGGCATCCTCAGCCTCTTTTTTCCCCTTCTAGCACACTAGGCCAGGAGGTCTAGCAGAAAAATGGGACCCTGAAAGGGAGCCACTGCATTCCAGCCTGGGTTACCAAAAGCTCTGTATTATCAAAGAACTGGGATTCGTGCTGAGCTACACCAGAACATGGGCTGCAGTCTTGATCCTGTGTATGCCCTGTCTTAAAAATTTATATTTCCGTCATGGCTGCCCATCTGTGTGTGGCTTATCTGTCTTAGCTGCTGTGTTAACTCTCTTTGAGTTGCAAGAGACACAATAGTTGGTACCCAAATCTTCCCCAAACCCTCAATCCTATGGGAAATCTTAACAAAGAGAGGTTACCATCTCCTTGGTGTACATAGCTATCTGTTGTCCTTTGATATAATGAGAACTAAGAAGCTCTTCTCCCTTGAGCTGCCATTCTAGGAAGGAAGAAAAAGAGATATTTATCTTGTTGTAGAGAAACAGCTAGGGCTGTGTTTGATGTGGCCCTGAGGGACAACCCCAACACAGGCTGGGGGATGAACAGACCGAGAGCAGCCCTACCCAGAAGGACTTGAGGGTGCTGGGGGATGAGAGGCTGGACATGACCCAGCCATGTGCACTCAGCCC
This sequence comes from Edolisoma coerulescens, assembly GCA_013397115.1. Classification (NCBI taxonomy): domain Eukaryota; kingdom Metazoa; phylum Chordata; class Aves; order Passeriformes; family Campephagidae; genus Edolisoma; species Edolisoma coerulescens. Next base: position 43,178 of record VWZW01007698.1, on the reverse strand, counting down.
AGAGAGCCAAACGTGTCCTGGGCTGCATCCAAAGCAGAGTGGGCATCAGGGCGAGGGAGGGGATTCTGCCCCTCTGCTCTGCTCTGGTGAGACCCCACCTGCAGTGCTGCATCCAGCTCTGGGGTCCTCAGCACAGGGAGGACATGGAGCTGTTGGAGTGAGTTCAGAGGAGGGACACCAAGATGATCAGAGGGATGGAGAAACTTTCCTATGAGCAAAGCCTGAGAGAATTAGGATTGTTCAGCTTGAAGAACAGATGGCTTAGGGGTGACTTGATTGCAACCTTCCTGTACCTGAAGGAAGCCTACAAGAAGGCTGGAGAGGGACTTTTACAATGACATGCAGTGACAGGACAAAGGGGAATGGATTCAAACTGAAAGAGACTAGGCTTAGACAAGATATGGGAAAGAAATTCTTTAATTTGAGAGTGGTGAGACTGGCTCTGGAACAGGTTGCCCAGAGAAGCTGTGGCTGCCCCATTCCTGAAGATGTTTCAGGCTAGGCTGGATGGGGCTCTGAGAAACTTGGTCTAATGAAAGGTGTGCCTTTCAGGGGGGGTGGAACTTTAAGGTCCCCTCCCTTCTAACTCAAGTCATTCTGTGATTATTTGATTCTATGAAGTATAAACATGGAAGAGAGGTTACAATGTCAAGGTCAGCTGGGATAGGGCTCTTAGACTGCCAGAGTGAACATGACAGAGGGGTATGACATTGTCCATACTGCCTGCTGGCATTGTTCCCGCATCCAGACCATGACCAGGCATAGCTGATGAGTGTGCCAGTTGGAGAGGCTAAACACTTGCCACAGGGGCTTATTAAACGTTAATCAGCCTGGAGGATCCTGTATCACTATTAGATTATGTGCTTGGCACAGTTTGACTCATGTTATGTCAATACACATAACCCCAGAGTCCATGGACTATGTTAACACTGGCCAGAAGATTACAGAAGAGACAGTAGAGGGATCTACTAAGCTAACAGATTTTCACGCAGAGACAGAATGAAAATGCTATGCAATTATCCTACATGACACAAATTGACTGACTTCATAAGTGGTATAAAAACGTTCGCATTGTTGAAGCAAAACCACATAGCAGCAGGGTCCTGTTCCTGGTCTCAGTAATCCTAGTTGCAAGAAACAATTTTTTTTTTTTTTTTGAAAAGGAGTCAGATAGGGCACATCGAGAGCAGCAATGGGTTGCTGGTCCCTAAAGGACAGAGAGACAAGAATCAAGAGCAATAGCCCAGATGACAGGGCAGGGGTCTCAGCCAGAGCCCAGTCCCACAGCCCCTCTGCAAGGTGAGCCGGACAGGACCAGGGACAGTGACTGGGTTCAGCCAAGGGTCCAGACCCCAGGCACGTTCATGTTCATGTGGCACGTCTCAGATCAAGCCAGAAATTTAGTCTGCCGGAAGGGACTGGGTCAATGAGGACTAGAGCCGAACTGGAGACCAGTGCTGCAGTGACTTGGTTCAGGGAGGAACTGAACATCCAGAGCTGAGCTTAAACAGAGGTCCTGGTCCTTGGGACAGGGTGTTAGGTGGAGATCCCAGGCAGCACTGGGTCAGGGCTGTTGAGGCTTGTTTGTACCCTCAGAACTTAGTCAGGGCAGATGGTGCCTGGACAAAAAGTACACAGGCAGAGAGCGGGCAGAGCCAGGCAGTCTGCACAAAGGCAGAGTCACCCATGGGCAAAAGACTTCACACAGAGAGCAAAGATCACAGAAGAAACAGCAGCAAGAGTTCCCCATACAAATTAATCAAAAGACAGCATGGGAAAGGAATGTTACACTGAACCCTGACAAGTGTTTCTACCAGCAAATTGAATGTGCCTGGTAGCAAACATACCCAGGCACTGAGGCCAGCTGGCATGAAGTGGCCTATGCCTGCGCGTGTAAGCTGCCTTGGCTTTTAAGTATTAAACCACATCCAGCCCAGGAAATTCCCCATGGAGCATACAGAAGGCACGGCAGTACTCTGGGCATTTTTGGAGCTTTGGCTGTCTGGCAATAGGAGAGCTATTTCTCCTGTCCCAAAGGTGTGAAGTATCAAGAAAATAGCTGGCTGGTAGGACATGAGACAGTAAAAGTATGTGACAAAAAGACGCTCGGATCTCCTGCCCAGGAGAGTGCCTGTTCACCAGAGTGGGTTGCGATTCTGCAATCTGGCAGTGGGGCATGTTACGAGCTACGGGAGCAGCCAGAGCTTGCTCCTGCTCTGCCTGAGCTCTGGCAAAAGCCTTGGCAGCACATGGGCTGACAAACTCTCAAAATCTCTGCTGATAAACTCTTGGCTGTCCTGGGCTGATGGCAGAGATCGTTCTGGGACATCCTCAGACTCTACTTTGCTACTATTCAAACTGAGTCTTTGGGCTGTGGAGAACTACCAGCCAGGCTGTGATTGCTTTGTTGCTGAGGAGAAACCTCCAACATGAGAACAGAAACAAAACACAGAATGATATTTCCCTTTTTTGAGACCACTTGGGATTTTCCATTTTCTGATTTTCTGATTTTCTGCTCACTGTTGTTTATTCCTCAGTACCTTTAAGTTGTGACTCATCCTTTAAAGACTGTGCAGCCAAACTGGCAAAGAGTATTCTGGAATGGACTGTGGATGTGCACAGTCAAATAATATTTTTGTTCTCTAATTCCTAATTTACTTTTTTTTTCCTTCCTTGGGCATTAGTGTTCACCAAGAATGGTTGCCAACAGCCCCAAGATTCCTGTCAGGAGCACCAATGGCTCACTGCTGTACCTGGCCAGTAAGGGCTGTTGCCTGCTACCTTTCCCACAGCTCTGTAAGTAGTAACACTAAATTCCCTCTGGCATTTGATCTCATGGTCTTTTAAATTCTAAGATATTTTCCAAATCTTTGAGATCAGTTTTAGTTTTGTCGACTTTGAATAATTTTGACTTCTCATTATTCAGCAGCATTTCTAGGTGAATTTGTGAATATATTGAGCATACATCCCAGGGTATATTCCTGTTAATGTAAGAGATCTGTGGTGAGAGCTGGCCACTTAACCTCATCCTTTATTTTCTCTCTTTTAATGAGCAATCTTTTTCTCTTTTCTTTTCTTTTTTTTTCTTTTCTTTTCTTTTCTTTTCTTTTCTTTTCTTTTCTTTTCTTTTCTTTTCTTCTTTTTATTTTTTTTTTAATGAGAGCACTTTTGAGGAGACGTCTTGACTGGATTTTTTTCTTTTTTAAAATCCAAATATACTCATCCATTTCCTTGTTGACTGCCTAAAAGAACAAGTCATCAATTTGTGAGGGATAACTTCTCTCTACAAAAACTGTGTTGACTTTCGCTTGCTTAATCATTGATCACAGATCTATTAATTCTTTCTTTCATTCCACTTTCACTCAATTTTTCTTGCGTCAAAGACAGACTTCCTGACTTGTACACCCAGGGGCACTTTTCAAAATTTTCCATGACATTTACTTTACATTTTACTGGTAGCAAAATAGATTTAAGCAGTAGATTACACACTTGGCTGTTTGGCAATCTGTTTTACAATCTGTCCAAATACAAATCACTGATTTTGAAATAGTTTTACTTCTTATTTGTGTTTTCCAAGATGTTTTACTTTCTTCACCTTTCCAAGGAATACTGTATTTGAGTTCCCAGTTTCTAAAGCCCTTTGTGCTTGTTGAAAGTGATAAAGAAGCATTATGAAGAATGACCTCGAAAATTCCTGATTCATAAACATCTGTGTGAAGAGCATTCCAGGAGGAGTTTGACCCACCTCTTCCATTTAATTTTGTTTTGATCCACATGTGTATAACCTTTCTACCAGCTACTGATGATAACCAAAAGAGCTGGGTTCAATACACAATGAGTAACATTCGATAGTCTGTCCCTAGGTAGTCTATGCCTTTCCAAGCAGATCTTTTAAAACTAATAAAGACATATGGCTTTTCTGTCAGAGCTTTCTTAAAATTTAAATATAGATGCAAGGATAGGTAACATGTAAGAGCAGAGTGTGTATACATACATATAAAGATATATTTGTATATATACAGATTTTCATATATATATACATATATATAGCTGATCAGGAAACTAGTTCTGCTATAATATTAACCAAGTGTTTATCCCTGGTTTTTGGTTATGATGTCTGGTACATAAAAAAAGTATTTAGCTAACCAAAGAATTACTCAAGATGTCTTGATCCTTGAAAAGGTCTATTTTGAACAAAATGAAGACATGCTGTAAATTTCCATTCATCTAGATCACACAGGCCTAATCGAATTACTTTATATATGGGCTTCTGATTAAACCTAATGTAAACACAGAAATTTCAATCAGGGATTTTCCCTCCCTTACATTACTAAGAGGAGCAAAACTTTTACAAATTTACTACACCCTATGATACAAGAGCAGCCTACTTCGGGATTTTTTTGAGAAATCTAGATAAGTCTAGTATCATGAAATGCTCTTTACGTGTTCATAAGGAGGACTTTACAGGAAAGTTGTCGCTAATTCCATCGCACTATTGCAAATGTCTCTTTTCTACACAGGATGTGCATACTGAAAAATAATTTAGTCTTCAGTATTACAGTTATTCCTTGGGAAGTTTGAATTCCTTCACTAAAAGTCATGTTGCTTGATCACATTGTTATGCTTATCACTTTGGGTTTGGTTTATCTTTCAGGTGGACAACAGTATAAAGTATTCTATAAAGCACTCATTGCAGAAAATGCTTAATTGCTATAAGAACTGTAGGTTTTCTAGGACAAATATACAGACAGTTTTTTCCCTGGTCATAGATTCAAAGTAGGGTGTGGGTTTGAAGGGACGTCCTAAAATCTGAAGGGATATCCTAAAGTTATCTTGTTTAGTGCCTCAATTGAAATCAGGACTAACCTCTAAATTAATCATCTGTTCCTATTGGTGTACAGAAAACTTAGGAGTAAATGACAACCAGAAAATGGTGTAGAGATGAGTAATCCTTGAGCCTAAGCTGTAAGCAGACTGCTCACGGCTTAGGTGTAACTTCCGTAATATGGGTTTGTTTTGAATGTAGGAAGCAGTGAACTTTGAAAGCTCCGGGGCCCAGAATGAGTGGCACACGAGATGTGCACCACACCACAGGGGTGTACCAGGAGCCCTTTTCCCAGCTGAAGTGTTTCAGCTTTGGAAAACTGTGAGTGGAGAATACTTAGGCCTGAGAACTGAGCTGCATTACAGGTAGGTTAGCAAACAGAGCACTCGCTTAGATGGAAAGGTCACAGTGACCTTGTTTACTGAAGAAAAAGAAGAGATTTTACATTTTTATTACTACGAGGTTGTTCTTTGGATGGCAATGACATGCCGGCTAAATTATAATAACAGTGTAACCATGGTAATGTGGGCTTAGTGAAAGCGATTTGGTTAACTAATTTTATTGAATGTATTAACTAAGGACTCAAGTAAAACTTTGAGTGCAAGTCTTTCTGTCTTTTCCTAATACAGTGTTTCCAGAGAGCACACTCCTCTGCTTCCACTGGTGTAGGACACGATGAAGGAGGCAGGCTACTGCTTTGGCACCAGCCATGACGGTTGTGTGGCAGAGTGCCTTAGCTTAGGCTATGAGGACACTCCTTAAGCAAGTGTCCTGATCACCCCCATTCCCCTGCTGTGGTGCATGTTGTGGAGGGGTGTCACAGGATGGGGACTGAATTCTTTTGCCATGAAACTAAACTAGAAAGTGTGTGTCAACAGCACACCCAATGTGCCCCAGCTCCACATGACCATTCAATACATGAGACCAGGCCAAGGCTTGATCAAAATAAAGCTCCCAGAAACATATCTATGTCCAGCATACCTGGACATTGCTTCCTCAGCAGTAGCTGTTTCATTCTACCTACATGCATTATTCTTTAAAGCAGACATAGTTAAAAGACGTTAACTCTGTTTCTTGATACTTATTTAACTGAGCCTTTGACTTCCTGCAAGAATTTAAATGTTAGATCAGCAACTGAACCTAACAAGAGCTCTAAGTGTGAGTTAATCCTACCCCTTTACAACAAAGTCTGATGGTTGGCAACCACAGGGGGTCTTTAGTATAATCTTGATTGTTTCTAATTCTCTAGTCCCTGAGATTTCTTTCCTGTATATCTTTGAGGTCTGTTGTTGGTATTTTATACCTCTCAGCCTTGCACAGATTTTCCTGTGTGGATTGTATGGTGGAAAAGTAATCCATGGCCTGCAGAAGAGAGTACAAACAGGATTACAGACAGAAGTACCATAGTTTACTTCTTTGGCACTGCTTATACAGAAGCTAAGAAAGGGAAAAAAGGCCTTGTAGAGAGAAGAGAATGTGTTCAGTCCAGAACACAGAAACAAACGTAATTCAGAAAATGCTTGCTCCAGTGTCGTTTGAGCACAGACACCTCACAATCATGAGCTAAAATGATTCCATGGTTTGCAGGAATGTGATCACAGGGTATCCCCAACCTTATCGTATCAATATTGCATCAAATTTAAATGGGTTTATCTAAGTTATACCTCCTGCAGAAGCTCAAAATCAGGAAAAAAGTGTCAGACCACTGAAGGAAAGGAAAAGAGCAGAAATAATGCATTCATCAGTGGCATGTCTGAGTTTGTAAAGCACTGGGCTGGGTGTTCACCATTTGATTTGAAATGACAGAATTTGGACAGTACCTACAGCTGCTGTAATGCTGTGTAATCTGATGAATCACTTCTGCATTTAAGCACCGAGTACTTGCTGACTAAGACTGATTGCAGAATTGTGAATCCACAGTTAAATTATAACTTAAAATCATTTTATCAGATAATGTAAATGAAAGGTATTGTTCTTTTTAATCTTCAGCTATTAAATTTTATGTGACCATTCACATGGAATATAGCGATATGACTGAAGGACTGGTACAAACCCATCATTTGTTCCTGATCTTAGAAGTCATTAAGCCATAGCATTTCCTCCCTTATGAATGCAAGTGGTCTTTATTGATCCTATTATCATAAAACATTTACCTCTTTATGCTGTGATGTGAGATTTTTCTCAGATGAAGAGCTCAAATCGTTAAGTAATTCACAGTATCATCTTCCTCATGTTCTCAGGAGAAACACAAAAAGGTACGACAAAGAATATTGATTAATATTAAAGCTAATAATGTATTTTTTTACATCTGTGTTTTATGCCTATCTATCATCTTCTTTTACACCGTTGCCTCATTTTTAGTTTTCCAATTTTTCTATCCACACTCCACTTCTCATCTCTTTTTCTCTTCATTGTTTTGCTCCAGAATTCTGAACACATTACTCACATAAAGCAATCACGTAGGACAGGGGCTCTCACTGGCTGGTTGCATCATGCTTTGCCCTTCCAGGTCACTTCTTAACACTTATACCTGCTTTGAACCAGTATGGGGACAAGGATTGTTCTCAGATCCTGGAAGAAGTATGTGTTACTAACTTAGCAGTAGCCCAATTTGCAGACACACAAACATCAGAGAGGTGTCCTCATTCCATTGTATGTCAAAAGCCTAGTACCGTAGGAGAGAAGAAACAAAAAAATGGCTCATGAGGAATGGCAGAAATCACTGATATTTCCAGATCTGGAAACCAAAGAACTCAGTAAAGGGTAGAATGGGTAATAACTGGTGGGGTACTGCACTGATAAAGGTGGGTAGCACACACCAGTAAAGCATTAAAAAAGGCACACATTTAAAATGAAAGGACATAAACACAGGGCTGAAAGGAGAACCAAATCTCTTTTCAAATGTCAAAACCATCTTCTATCACCTTTCATTTGGACAGTAATGCACTAATAGCAGAGTGAAGTAGACTCAGGCTTCCAATAAGCATTTTAAAACTTAAGATAAAAGGAAAAAGTTAGATATAACTGAAGAGAGGAGGAAGAGAAAACTTTAAAAACCTAAAGGGGCTTTAGGAAAGTTTGAAGTTAAATATAGCTTAAACAATAGCTCTTTACAACTTACTAACTGATGGACTGGGGAACTGAAATGGGGCTCACAGGAGAATATTGGAAAATAATTCCTCACAATAACTTTTGAATGAGAAAGAAAATTCATAGAAAAAGTGAAGAGCAAAAATGTGATCCAGCATTGTTTCAATGTCTTATGGGGCCACAAGACAGAAAGTTGAGACAAACAGAGCCAAAACTGTACTAATCTGGACAATGAGTCATGATCCAAAGTCATGCTCCTTGAGTCATGATCCAAGATTGGCGGAGGAAGAAGAGGAAGACAGACAGCAGCCACCAGACACCCAAAATGAGGAAACAAAATAAAATAGCAGCCTGAGACTTACAGAGGATGAAGCAGGCTTTATTAGGAGGTAAAAGATAATGCCTGCTTTGTGAAAACTGTAACCAACAGCTTCTGCATGCATGGTGGGACTGGAGGGCATGGGTTAACACACACATGGTTGTTCAGACTGATGGTGTTTTTCCTTGGTGGAAGAAAACTTGGGCTGTCTGCATGATATCAAGATTCCTGTGATCCTCAGATTCCATTCTTTCCACACTTACTCATCTCTTTTCATCTTTTTCACATTTGCTAGCAGAGTGTATATAATTATCTAAAAATAACCATGCTCTCTGGTATCTGGAAATAAGCCAAAGGATATCCTTTCACAGAAAAAAATGAACAAGAATCTGCCAAGCAATCCTTTGTACAGAAGTTGCAAGTAACTACAACACTGCACAGTATTTTTGAGGATGGCAACACAGCAGACAACATCCACACCACGTTCTTCTTTTCTTTTTCTTTTTCCCTGAAGTTCGCTGTAGCCATTCTAAGTTTTAAAAGTAAATCCAAGAACAGGTGTTTCCAATGTACATTTGTTTTCTAAAACAGCTGGTGAGAAATCCTTTTCTGTGGTAACCAATCTTTCTGGTTAGGTATTTAAGGGTTATTTTCCTCATTTTCCCCTGTTTTTTTTTCTTCTGCATGGTTGATAGACATGTTGCATCTCTTTTTTAAGATCATTTTTCCCAGCCACAGTACAGCTGGGGACAACCAGCTCTTTTTAAATAGTCAAAACAGATTTATTTACCCCTTCAGTTTGTAGCATTCTGAATAATCCCTTTGACTCTCATGCAGGCCTCACAGACCTCCACCAAGCTGGAATTTCTTGGGCGTGTAAACACAAACACAATGTGCTGGTGGCACCAGGTGCTAGCAAAGGGGTGTCTCTTAAAACACCTTCTGAGGAAGGTTCCACTAACCCCCTGCATGAGAAATGCTACAGAAACTGAGCCAAACAAATAAAAGGGCTGGAAAACAGCCCCCTAAAACATGCGTATTTCTGACAGATGCATAATAGTCTTTGGCATACTTCCAAACTGCCATTTCACCACTGATTAAGTCAGAGGACAAAACCAGTTGTTCTGTGAGGAAAAGTGACAGTAAAAAAAAAAAAAAAAATTCAGGATCTTTCATGGCACTGAGATGGTAAAGATTTGTTCTTTGCATAAGTTTGCCACACAGATTTAGCAACGTTTTTCCTCAGGCAAAGTTCATTCAGTACTATGTGCTGCAATGAGGGTAAGCACAGGATTGTTCCTGTACTACATGCTACTATTCTGTACATATTTTGTGCCATGGGAATACACACCTCACTTTTGGTGGAGCTTCTGTTTTCCCCTATCATCCCAAGCACTGTATCATACAGGAAATTCCAACCCCTCTTTTTCCTGTCTGAGATGTAATTTTACCTAGTCAGAAAAAGGAAGGACAACTTTCTCTCCAAGCAGTGCTGACCATGCTCTCTCCACCCAGCTCCAGCAGAGCTTTTCTGTCATATTCCCAACAGGTTCTTCAGTGAACTTGTATCTAATTAAGATATTCAATCTTGTTTTATATCTGGTAATAAAGAAAATAGTTTTTTTTTTTCTTATTAGGCACTCCCCTGTGTTTCACAATAGAAAAAATCTTGGAAAAACAGTCTTTTTATTCAAAGGTGTTCTGTCAACAACTGTGTAACTTCAAAAGAGTAAGAGCCCTCTTTTAATTTCAGTCCCATGATCTATGACAAATCTCAAGGTTTCTTTTGCAAGATATCTGTCTACCATCAATAAGACCAGATATTTCCCTGACTGTAACAGCTGCCTGGAGGTGGAAATCCTGTGCCTTGTGCCTTAATTACACAAACGTCTGTACAGCAAAGCAGCTGGCAGGTTACTTGGAAAGACCTGTGCACCATTTCTCTTTCTCACTTCTATTCCCTCTTTGTGAAAGTGGCCTGCTCTGCCATCTCTTTCCCATAGAGAGTTCAGGTTGACCTTAAAATTGTAGCATCTCACAGCAATAACTATAAACATTTCTTCTGAAGGGTAAAAATCCCAGTTGTGTTCTGATGGTTTTTATTTTAAAGTCCAGCTTGTTCCTGGACTTGATTTCATCACTGTCTTCTGGAATGGTCAACAAAATGCATATGTTTAAGCACATTATAAAAAAAAAAGGAAAAAAAGAAAGAAAGAAAAAACTCTTTAGAGACTTTAAACCCCATAGCATGGTGGAGTTTGTTAAATCTTACAGTAAACAAAAATGCAAGGAAATGGTTAATGCAGAAGCTTCACTTCTACACACATCAGATCCTGAGTGATCGGATTTACCTTTTCCTTTTGCAGCTAGTTGATATAAAATAGCCCACTCAGCCTGTGAAATAGTTTTCTGCATCCCCACATTTTGTGCCCATAGGTCTCCTAACAGGCTTTTCTTTACTTTAAAGTTCTTAAGATTTCTCCAGCTCCAGGTGAATCCCAGAACTGCATTTGGTTATATGCCTTCCTGTCTCAGACACTCAGAATAATTGCAAAAGTTATTTTCTTGAGTCTTCCAGGACTGTAATTTGGAGACTGACACGCAGAAGACCTTTTGTGACAAAAAGCAGAAAATAACACTCATCGCTCTGCTCTATTTTGCCTTTGTGATTGCTGCCCACACCAGAGTGGCACTAGCACACACCCTGCATTTTAAATTGGTCCTCAGCACAGCTCTTACTGGCACACAGCTGCCTCTGTGTTTTAGTGCTTTTCTGAACAAATATACTGCAATTAGGCCAATTCAAAGATCACTCACCCGAAGTCATCTGCACATATTGCACTCAAATAAACAACACCGGGGCCAGCAAGAGGGCTATGACCACCTGATGTCTAGCCAGAAATTTCTCTCTCTGGCAAGTTATTCACATCCAGAACACCATGGCAACACCAACCTGTAGCACGGCAAAATACATTGGAATACATTGGAGTGTCATCCATTTTGAACACATCCCAGACTTTTGCTCACTGCCTGGAAGCCCCTTAGTAACAACCAGCAAAAGTTTTGCAAAAGCCATTTGGTCAGATCATCTCATACCTTGGGTTTCGGCCCTGCTAGTAGTTTTGTGTCTGTGCTGTCCCCAGTGAGTATGAAGTCAGCTGCAGAACAGTTATTGCTTATATCGAACACACCTAAAATTATAACTCTGCATGCCCACAGTCTGTGTACTTCAACTGCATGCTCACTGTATCTGTGTGTTTGCTATAGGAGCCAGAGAGGAATAAAATAAATTTTGGAGACAAGAAAACTGGGGAAGGATTTTTTAAAGGCCACATATTGACAGGCCAAGGGTAAATGGCTTTAAACTGAAAGAGTGTAGGCTTAAATTAGGTATTAGGAAGAAATTCTTCACTGTGAGGGTGGTAAGGCACAGGAACCAGGTTGCCCACAGAGGCTGTGGATGCCCCATCCCTGAAAGTGTTTCAGGCCAAGATAGATGGGCCTTAAGCAACTTGGTCTAGCGGAAGATATCCCTGTCTGTGGCAAGGAGACTAGGACTAGATAATCTTCAAGGTTCTTTCCAACCCAAACCATCCTGTGATTCTGTGATAGGGGATGCAGGGCAATCCTCCTTCCTGCCTTGTGAGGGCTGGGACCCTGGGTATTTCTCCAGCTCCAAGTGGTGGTGCTCAATGGGGGTGATTCAATCTTTATGTAGAGCTCACAGCAAGGTTGGGTTCAAGTTCTCAGTACAGACACAGACAGACCCCACAGACCCCAAACCTTTCACATAACTCCCCTCACGTGCCCTGTCCCTCACAGTGTTATCTGCAACTTTTGACCCCCTCTCACTCAGATATTTATTAAGCCCATGAATTTTTCACGTCACATTCAGCAGTTTAACATGTTCAATTCAGCTACTTTCTGCTCAGCTCAGGGTCCTGGCACTTGCCCGTACTTCACGAGAAATGGTACAGCTTTCTGAACCGATTGAAAGGGTAGTCACAGGCAGCCTGATAATCCCAATTTATTTGTTTGAAGGGAAAAGTATCAATCACATCAAAGTCCTGCACACTCTCCCATATATCCTTCCACACACCACTTCACCGCATCCATGGCCTAGCAAGGACTCCTGAAAAAGCTGACACATCCCAATGGATATTCTCCCTTCTTAAGATACAGGATGTCTTGAATTCATCACACTCATGTCACACATGTTCCAGGAAGAGCCTTTTTTGATCTTAGGTTTACTAACCAAACAGAAATTTCCCAACCATAATTCTACAGACTCAGTCCAGGGTATAAATACTAATGACTGGCAATGGAAAGCATAAAACAGATATCAAAATCATGTGAAAACAGACTGCAAATCTGAAGTTAATGCCTACCTGATTTGATTCTGCAAACAAGAAATGGAAATTATCACAAAATGAAAAAAAAATTTTTTTGAACCAGAGAAGTTCCAGACAGAGAGAAAGCTCCCAGTAAGGATAGCAATTTACACACCTTCTCCATAGATGTGTTGATTTTAGACAAAAGAAAAAAGAAAGACAGAAAAATGAAAGAATGTGAATTAGAGAAAGAATATATCCATAATATTTTGAACATAAGGTTCAGATTCATGATTCCACCAGAAGCTAGAAGGATATCTGAATCTGAGTTCAATTTTCTGTCTACAACCTCCATAGGTTGTATGTTCTTTGGTGAAGGAATATCCCATTCAAATATTAAACATTAAGAGGTTCTAACTGTGCCCTGAAGAATACAGATATCAGTTATTTTATGACTAATTCGAAGGATGAGGAAGTCTTCACTGCAGAAGTCAGGGTGTTTGAATGTACATGCTAAAGTCAACATACTCTGTTGAAGTGTTGCACTGAAATATATTGACGGAAACACTGTGGGCAAATTTAGAATCCCAAATGGTCACCCATAAAAATGACTTGTGTTCATGTTCAAGCTATTGGCAGGCGTTAAAGTATCTCAGTAAACAAGCATTCTGTGGCTTACTGAAAGTAATTAATATATGGAACACAAAAGTTTCCTAATGATTGAACATACAAATTTCAAAAGCATAAATTTTCTGGAATGGTATTAAATTAGTGCTGTAGATGAGAAGAAAGAAATGCTAGTTATATGCACAATCGCTCCTTTTGGCAAGGATTTTCTGAGATCAGAGGAAGCAAAACAATCAATCTTTAAAATCCCTTGAGAAGTGTGATCATGTAAGTCCTCAAAATGTTCTCTGGTACAATTATCATTGAAAGGAAAGGAGACCTATCAAACTGTGAAACACCTTATGTTGGTCTGGCAAAATTGCTCTAATAAATGTTAATCAGAAAATGTAATGAAATTCTGCACAGCACTGCCTAATTTTATTGCAAAGCCTTGATGTAGGCATCAGCTCAGCTACCGGCCAGTCAAAGACTATGAAGTGATGACAATCCATGCTAATAATAACAGAGACATCATTAAAAGGCGACGTGGTTTTCATACAAATGAGAGAAGAGTATTATAGTTGCTTATAGCATGTCTTCCAATGGATTCTCTCATGATGTATGTGTTCTCCTCTCCTTCAGATGTTTCCCAACACGTGACCATAACCAGTGTGCCCAAAAGACAGTCTCTTTAAGCTACACAAAAACTAAACTTAGTTGGCGCTTAGGTTGTAGGTTTGGTCCAAAATGACTTGTGACCTGTTCAGATTAATTTGTTCATTTGACATCATTATACTTTACTCTTTTTTTCCTTCCCATTTCCTCCTATGTAATAGCCTGTTCTTCTGATGTGTTTTGGAAGAGCCTCTGTACCCAGTTACCAATCCAAACAAATGAACCCCCGATCCTCTGATCAGCTGCTATCTGTTCTCTTTTTTGTGGGACATGATGTGCAGCAACATAATTTTGGTATTTTATCACAAAATTTGGTAGATAAACTTTTCCCAGTTCCACTGGGAGTTCAAAATTCGGAGTGGCTGAATCCAGCACGTACTCCCAGCAAGTCCCACATACTTACACACAGAGTGCACTCAGGTACCTGCATACCAGGCTGGGCACACCAATCAGCACAGACAGACGCACTCAGAACACACACAAACACAATGGCACCAACAGCCTCATCCTTCCCCCGTCTCCGGCTGAGCATGAGGAAGGTCTCAGTGGGATGGACATAAAGACAGACTGTGTGTGATGGAAGCCAAACGTTACAATTAGATTTTAATTTTTACTTTCATTCATTCATAGTTGCATCATCATAACAAGATGGCTTGATTCTGATGTCTGCTTTAGACAGAGTGAGGAGACAAGGGCTGTGGAGGGGCTTTTGTTTCTATACGTCATCCTAGACTTGCACATGACATTGCAGAGATCAGATAGAGAAGTCAGAGTATTGTGCAGGTTTTGGTTCTCATTAAACAAAGGGGGAGGAAGAACAGCCTTTCCTTGTTAAGTCTGCATGAACAGAGCTATCACTGGGAGCTAACTAATGGCATGGAGTAACGATTGAATAAACTCTGCAATAAACCTGTAATTTAAAAAGCAATTTTTAATATTGTATATTTCCCATTATAAATTGAAACAGAAATGTCAGGTGAGATGTAGAAAGAATCTGCCTAACAGCTGGTTCATACATTAATTTTTCAATGTAATACGGGTCTGAAGTGACTTTTTGTTAGCTTATTTTATTCTTTAGAACAGGGAGGAAAAAAAAATCACACAGTGTACTGTACAAAAAGTCTTCATATCAGGTTATTTGACACTATCTCAGACTTTTTCCTTGCAGTATTTTATTTTCTCTGAGCAGCCTTGAATGCTCAAAACACCGGATAGGAGAGATTTGCTTAGAACTTAGAAGCTACTAAAACTGTAGTAGTTAAATTCCTGCTTACAATCTGAAAGACACAGTAGGGACTGTCTTTTGGGAATGAGAGGATGCAGTAAGAACTGACAGAGGATAAATAGCCTCATTTCAATTTCTAAAATGCTGAGGGCAGAATATTCTGTTCCTGGTGGATGGCTGACTTTATTGCAAATATATATTGTTTAAATTTTGAGTCTAGCAGAGGGATATTTTAAAATGGAATGGGCTTCCAATTTCCACTCATTCATTATAAAACCCTATTAAAGTCTGAAATCTAGACTACTTTCTGACAATAGGTGCAGCATCTAAAAGGCATTCACAGAGCTCAGACAAAATCCAGCATAAGCTACTCCTAACTGCAGTTTGTTACAGGAGAGTGAACACTATGAGAACAGCACTTGGTCAAAACATGTAGGGCAAGAAAAAAGAGCCTGAAGGGAAAATGCAGTTCTCCATCTTGCATGTGACCTGAATAGTAATTTTTCACAGGAAAAATCAGGTAAGCTATTTACAAACAATAGAATTGCTTTGAAGTGCTTAGTCAGGAAGAATGCATCCTCTCTTGTGCGTCTCCCACTTGTCCTCCACTGTGAGCCACAGCCACCTCTTCCACCTTCCAATTTCCATCAGGCTAAGATGCATTTGGGATCTACCATAATGCCATAAGTCACTAAAGATTCCAGCCTGGAACTTGTTGACTTCTTGGTCGTCTTGTGCTCAGGGACCAGGAAGCATTTAGCATAGTTCAACTCTCAATCATCCAGAATTTTTCAGTACTTCAGGACAAAGGAACATTTAATGACATCAAGTAAAAAGGGCAGATGACAGGAGAACCCTGCCCAGAAAGGAGGCATCTCTTTGACATATGAATCTCTATTGGAGATTCAGTAAGAATAAGAGCAATCTTTTGTGCAAACAAAGAGGAAAGGACAGGGAAGAAATATGCAAAGAAACAAGTATTTACTTCACATATTGATCAGCAAACACCTATATTTGTGAAGCTATTTAACTGGTTATGTTTCCAGACTGTACCCAACTGTACTTTTTAAGCAAGCCAAGGTTAAAGAACAATTTTGCAACTCGAAGGACAAACTGTGAGCTATTTCTGTAACCTTTCAGAAAAGAAAACAGTCTGAGAGCTTGAGCCCTTAAGGAAAGGCAGTCAAAGCATTTGACATCTTGTTTATCCTGCCAGATGATCTTTAACATTTTCTGTCTTACTGCCAAAACCTATCAAATATAAGTGATGTAAAGAATTGACAGAGATATTGTTTCCCCCACCTATTATTATTTTAAAACAAAGCCCTATACATAAGTTTACAGTATCTGGTTGGGGAAAAATTTTCCCTTAAGATGAATGCACTGAAGTTGGCACACATCAATGTTGCTTTGTGTTTTTCCACACTCTTAACCGAGAGCTCAAAGTTGTTAACAGTACAAAAATGAACTGAAGAGGGCAGTCCAGTCACAATCTTCATAGCTTCCAATGCCAGCAGTTCAGCAGTCCAGAATGCCAATGGAGAAAAGAGGAAGAAGAGGGAATGTTTTTCCCCTCTTGGCCTTCCATTTTTTTTAACAGTTGAAATAAAAATGTAGTGGCTCAGATAATAAAATGAGAAAAAAGTTTTTATATATGACTAGCCCAGTGATCATTTCAGAACACATATGGGCAAATGGCTTCTAGTCCTTGCTCCAGTGGACAACTTCCTATTTCATTAGAGAATCTCTAGGTGGCTATGATGTGCTGCTGCTGAGGACTTATAGAGCTCTGTCTCAAATTAAAAAAAAAGAAAAAGAAAGCATCTGAAACTATGTCTTCAGTAACCAAGCTGAGTTCTTTCAACAGAAGAGTATTGCAGACTGACAGCTACCACCCTCAGACTGATTTTCACGAAGGTGGGAGGCTTTAGGCACTATCTCTGAACCAATTGTGTTGCGTTGAGTCACCTGTATGAATTAACGAGATGAATGCCGAAGGGGTATTGGCATTGCTCCAGTTCCGCACAGCCCACACAGAAGTGATCTTGCACATGCCTGCCAACAAACCTATAGAGAGAGTAAGGAGGATTCACTTGTTCTTTTGAATACCCACTAAGGCAGGCAGGAATACAAATCCACCTAGTGAACCCATACTTCCCTTCACTTCCAGAAACATACACTTAGAACATGTCATCTAGTGCTTGTTTCATGAACTTGAGAGAAAGATTTCACTGACATGATGTTAAGTATCTCTGATGGATTTGCTCCAAGGTAGCTTTATTTAAGAATAATTCACTAGAATAGGGCACTCACTCATGTCTTACATCTTCCTGATGTACTTTATTCAAGTAGAGGCTTGGCTGTGTAAGCTATTTTAATTAACACTTTAAGATAAGCCTTCACCATCTGCTCTCCTTTATAATTACAAATGTAAAGGGAATCTCATTCTCAGTAGTATCATTAAAATACAAGATAATAAAGAAAATACATAAGTGCATGCCATTTTATTCATTCCAAGGGCACTCATTTGCTGTGTTCCTTTTTACTGGTTTTGTCTCATCTAGGACTCAAAGGACAGAGCAGCACTAAATGGTGCCCAAATATTTCCTTGACTGAGCCCTTGGGACTGCCTTTGAAATAATGGATGAATCACATGAGCTTCTGAATCACAGAAGAGAAAATGGTACTGAACCAATACCATTCTAGACCAAGGAAAATGTACTTTAAAGAAATTTCACGGAATTTTTCTATATTAAATTCCCAAACTTTATCTGTTATGAGGGGAAAGAGTATTCATCAAGAACATAACAGTAAAAACAGGAATCATCCTAGCAAAAGATGCAAAAAATTAATGAGAAAAGTAAATAAGTTTAATGAAGTATTGTAGTACCTAAAGTTATAATTTCCATTCTCCAGGTACCAGGAACCCCCTTTAGTTATGGTTTCATGCATCCAGCAATGACCTAGCAATGTGCAGAGCAATCTAACTATCCTTTCCCTCAGTATGGCCAGCAGGGAGAATGCTCAGAAGTGTCCCACTGCCTCCTGCAGTACCAGCCAGCCACAAACACTTGTTATCAGCTGTACACCAAGGACAAAGCTGAGGCAACAGCCAACAAACTGCTAGAACTGAGGGGAAAGAGCTCTCTCAGCAGCACTGACCAAGAAGATTTTGTGTCATAAACAAGGAAACTCTTAGCAGTTAGTTCCCAGTACATTCAGGAAAAATTTATCTTTTGAACTGTCTTTACTGAAAACGACAAGTGCATGAAAGAAGTGATTCTACCATCAGTTTCTTTTGCTGATGGAGGGAGACCAAACACAGGACTCTGTGTACATATAAGTCTCTTGGCTCCCCAAAGACCCTCTGGAAGATCCTTTCCCTGACTTCTACACCCAAAGAGACCATCTATATAATTTTTCTATTGTTCAAGTACAGAGACAGATAAGGTTCCTTTGCAGAAAGGGCATCACTGATATTTTGAATGAAAATAGTTATACTTGCTATTAAATTACTAGTACTATTTTTAAATGTAAACAAAGAAGATGTCACTCTATAAATTATTCAACAGCTGTCAAATAGAAACATTAGGACTCACAGAGATTTTAACTTGCCCAGAACTGGAGTCTGGTTTGTCCCCAGCTGCAGATTTTTTTCCAAAAGAAGAAACAATATTTTTGAAATTAATTCAGATACAAAATTATTCAAATAATATATTAATCTTATATTTACAGCTCATAATTCCAGCAGTTTCTTCATTACTTTAGCATTTCATTTTTAGCTTGACTTTTTTCTGCAGTTCTTGATAGTTAATATTAAATATTCTTAATTCATAAATGCCTCTAATACTTGGACTTATGGAAAGATTTCAGCTTCTTTCCATATTTCCGTCAGAGCTGATCATTCCTGATATAAGCACATTCCATTAATTGAACTAAAAACGAGACCCATCAAACATCAGTAATAACTTAGATATGATCTGTAGTCTCTTTAGTCACAGCAAGTGATTTGTAGTCTGTTAATATTTATTTGTATTTTTTCATTTCAGTGTGCTAAGGTAAGTAACAAATTACATGAAGCCATTCTAAATTTCCTTGCAACACTGAAAGATAAGAGGTGAATACCACTTCTAATTTTCTTTTAACTTGAGGATTTCTTTCACATAAAACATGTTGGAGTTACAGGAAACTTAACTTTGAATTTCTTCTGCTCACAGAAGGGCTTGCGACAAGACAATTTTCAGAACTGCCCTCCAAATGTCTGCCTTCACTGTTTATATGAGTGGAATTATTCCAATATGATGCTCAAGGCTATGCTGATAAAATGCATCAACACCAGCAGGAGTAGACAGGCCTCAGATCTTGCTCCTGCCCACACAGCTGCCTTGACAGAAACTAATTCCCATCCAGGAGTGGTATCTTAATATAGCTTAAAATGTCTAAAAAGAGCTCAGAACCACCACCTTGCTCTCACTGGTACAAAGTCTCTTTCTTATTGCTCTCCTGCTCCACCAGACGGTTACACTAATTCAGAAATTCATAAAATAATATGTGTTGGAAGGGATGCCTGGAGGTCATCTATTCCCCCACTACCAGCCTCCCCGAGTTAGGTCAGCTTAGGTCAGGTTGTCCAGGATCTTTTCCAGCTGTGCATTGAATATTTTTACAAATAGAAACTCCATATCACCTTTGAGCAACCTGTTCCAATTGTGTATTTGTGTTTGACAGATGCAGCTGAGGTACCCCCATCGGTACTTTGCACAGAAGGTACTTTGTTAATTTACAACAAACAAAATTCTAGTTTATACTGTATAGTGCTAGACATGAATGCCAGTTTCATAAATCTGAGGCCCAATCTTTCAGAATTTGTCATATATATCATGCTTATTCCTTCAAGCCAAAGCAGGAACAGCACTGTCTAAATAAGAGCAACAGAAAGTACATGTTTACTCAACATCTCTGCACATCCATTGCCTGCTCCTGTCCATGAATCTAAACAATGCTGATATATCAGAGGCTATTCTCAATTAAGGCTCCAGGACTGCATGGAGAAGGTAAAGTACAGATTTTCATTTTTTTGGAGTCAGTGAAACCATGTTATTGAACGGATTGTACTTGAACATGATGAAAGTAAAACAGGATCTGAAGAATTTCTAAAAACCTTCCTCATTGTGAGTCAGCAAAGAGAATTTGCCAGCATCTTTTTATTCTCTAGTTTTTATACCATCTCTTACAGGATGCCATTTTAGAAGCAGTTGGACATTTTGCAGTGTGGGGTTTTTTTCCCTGCAGTTTTTTTGGTAAAACTTCTTGTTTGCCTGAGAGTACACAAACATTTTGAAAATAATACAGGGATGCTGTGTACTCAGATCTTTAATGCTATTAAATGATGTATTCCATACTTTGAAGTTTACAAAATGGCTCTAGAAGCTGGGATTTAAATACCCACCCTAGAAATAAGCTATCATAGCTACATACTTGTGATTCCTGTGCATTGCATGAGGATGATCAGGCACTTCACAAAATAGCCTCAAATCCACTATGTTTACCAGGAAACTAATGTAAATAACAGAATGAGCAACCTGTCTTTCTCCATGAAAAGCATGAGGCACCTGAGTGGTTGCAGAAGAGCAATGAATTTTTTCTTTTCTTTTCCAGAGGGTTTGCTGAAACTGCCAGCACCGCTCCTGAACATATCTTCTGTACCTCCAGACAGAGCATGGATTCAGTGGTTCTGAAAGCCTAAAGCAAGCCTGAAGGCCTGAAACTTCCTACCCTAAGTTATTTGCCCAGTAGCGGGACTTACGGATTCAGATCTCTGCTAAAGCAGAAATACAATTATCTCAGAGATCAACAGACTCGGGGTTACTCTTACTTCTTGTCCTCTTCGCTCCACAAGTTTGGCATTATCATTTTGTAATATATATGCACCTAGGGAATTCACCTTCTCCCTGCACTTGTAAGACTTGGCTACTTTTGTGGGCAAAGTGAACGCTCTGCACCCCTAACAAGTGCAGCCAGAGGTTCATGACAGAAGGATGGACACTGACACCACTGTCCACGGGAAAACGGGGCATAGCTTGGGACTTCACCGCTGTTCTTTCCAGTTTCAGCATCCCAACTCAGCCACGAGATGTTTTAGCAGATGCGGAACTTCACTTGTAGGATATATGGGGTCTCGAAACTTCTCTGGGAGATGACCAGTGAATCTCAAGTGTCTTCAAGTTCAGCTAGAAACTGAGCAGATGTTTTCTCATCTGTAATTTTGAACCTTGACACGTTGAGATTTATCTATATATTGTATCTGGCACTGAGGGCCTTTCCTGTATGTTCTCCTTATTACAATTACCACTGAAGCTGATGATAGCTGCCCTTTTTATATCACCAAATTCAATTCCTGCTAGCAGCCTTTTAATTAATTCTGATGTTCAGTAGACCAGTCGTAAGAGAAAGGCGAAAGGGGATCATAAAATTTCATTTTGCCCATGCTTACTCCTACTGAAAACTATGACTCAGTGGGAGAAGAGGAGGCTGATATGTAGCACTGAATGATTCATTACAAATATTTCAGAACTCTGACAGCACTTATCATTAAAGTTTTTAGAAATGTGTTTCCTGGAGAGAATCCCATGGTCCAGATCTTTCAGTGTGGGCAGGCTCAGTTTCACCCAAAACAAAGGCAGGAAACAGCAGCTTCAAGCAAGCCCTGTAAATCTTCCAAATTCCTAGTTTCCTTTGAGCTAATCTCGAGAAATTTTGTATTTATGTCCATTTTCCCCAGGCTTTTAGGAGTGGCAAGTAAAGCCTGTATGTGTTTTGTAGATGCAACCCAAAACAAATTCCTGGGGAATTTGGTAGTTGGATGCTAGTCAAAAAAATGAAAACTTCTTGACAACTAGGAGAAGGTAGTTTATTTTTTATTGGACTAACTTGCACAGACAGAAGAAATACTAAAATGATAATATACAGAAACTTTGTGTACTTAGCAGAAGGCACGGATTTTAAAGCTGAAGAGAAAGTTGAGTTCTTGCTCTTGTGCAAACCAAAAATAAACATATCCTTATACCTGATAATTTTGCTATGACTCAAGTTTTTCTGCCTGAATCTTTTAACCAAAAGAACAGTAGACCTCTCCCAGATTATTTCATATTGTACCAGTTAAAATCTGCAGCAGCTGAAATAAAGGAGTGATTTAGAATCTTCATTTAAAAGGAAAAAATTTAAGCAGAAAATGACTAATCTTGCATCACAAAAAGTGTAGTTGAGGTACTATCTGAATACTGACAAGCATCATCTTGTTCCAGGTGCCATCTGCAATTTCTTTACAGATAAAAAGCTGTGGGTGAAAACCTTCTTACAAGCACCTGCTGCCAGGGAGCTGCCCCAGCAAAAGCTGCCCCTGCTCTGAGTCAGCTTTATTTCAAAATCCACACTATTCAACAGAGTTGTCTTGAAAAAAGAGGTCACTGTAGAGGGTTCCCAGCAGTTCAGTCCTCCCACTCTGGTCCATCACAGCTGAGCATTGCCTAATCCCTGATCACCAATACTGTTAAACATGAGCTTCCTTCTGCCCAGGTGTGTCTTTGGAGAAAACAAACGTGTGGATAGTATGACGTAGTTGTAACTGAGAAACAACCTGATGGCTGAATGGTAGGAGAAAGAGCTGCATCTCTGGAGTTTTAAATCAGATTTGGGGCTATAAATCAGCCCAGCTCTCTGAAAGAGCCTGTAGCTGCTTTGCACAGGCCGGCAATGCCGGAGCGAGCGGTATTGCTGTGGCTCCTGTCTGCCGGGCTGTGGCCTTTCCTCAGAGCTGTGCAAGCCCTCACTCAGCTGCCCGGCAGCAGCTCCCCTTGCCTTCCTCCGGCTGTCACTCTCACGCTGTCACTCTCATGCTGCTGTGGCCATGACCTCGTCTCTGCAAACACCAATACCCTTGTTACAGTGGGTTCCCATGGAAAGTGGTTTCCACTAGTGCAAGAATCACCCCTTCTTTCCCACTTTTCCTATTCTTTGACTACAGTTTCAGTTTGCAATATAGGAAAAATACCACCTGGGGTGATGAATGGAACAGGTCACCTTTTTTCCTGTGTTTTTCATTTCATGTGCATTTCTTAGCACAGCTTGCTGTTGTTCTTCTTGTCCTGACCAGGCTGCTGCCCTGTCCCACCCTTAATTTCTTTTTCAAGGGGCTGGGGTGGGCCTTGACACTGTGAAGGCAATGTGTTTATAACATTTTAAAAACTTTTCTTTGAATAAAGACTAGCCACAGCCTTCCTGTCCTGTCAGCATTTCTGACTTGTCCAGGGTGATCTGAAAAAAGTGTCTGAGCACAATTTTTGCAATGTGAGTAGCTGGCTCAGGAGCAATCACTTCCTGGCATAAATCCCAATGATACTGTAAAATTAATTCTAGGGGGGGAAAAAAAGCTTGTTGCTAATAATTTGATAAGATACATAATTTCTCTTACAAAAACTACGCTGTACAGAAAACTGACATGCTTTCATTCAGCTAACTGTAAAAAAGTTACCTTTTAAAAAAAATTAGAAACGTTAATTATGAATGGCTTAGGCTGTCGCAGGAAAAAAAGAGATACATGTATGGAAAATGAAGAGTTTGACTGTGCTTTTCTGTAGTGTTTCTATTGAAATAAAGTATGTTGTTTAGCATATGACTAACTCTCTTATTCTTTCTATAGGAAAAAAAAAGTGTAAAAATTATATACCTTATTACCATAGAATGTGTCTGTGATCGTGACTTCTAAAGTTGGAATAAAAAAGAAAAGAGACCTTTCTTAATTATCACTTGGTGTTAATACAAAAGCACCATAAGGAGCAGATGAAACAAACCATTTAAGTTAATATACACTTGTCAAGCAAGAAGCAGTAGGATGGCATGACTCCAGTCTCTCAGAGGAAGGAATTTTTTTGTTCAGTGAAAACTGATATCTCAGTGAGCCGCCCAGCATAAAAATAGGAAATGAAGCTAAGAAATGCAAAGCTCTTCCATTCCTCTCATCTCTTCTCTTTTCTCCCCACACCAATAAATTGCTATCTTTAATTTT
Organism: Edolisoma coerulescens; assembly: GCA_013397115.1. Lineage (NCBI taxonomy): Eukaryota > Metazoa > Chordata > Aves > Passeriformes > Campephagidae > Edolisoma > Edolisoma coerulescens. Next base: position 19,043 of record VWZW01007698.1, on the reverse strand, counting down.
ATGGGAGTATAGAAAGAAGAAAACAAGCCATAGCTTGTCATCAGAGCTTGACAAAACTTAAAATAAGTTTCCTTTTGTTGTCAACATACAATGACAATTTTCATAGTATTATTACAGGTATCAGCTCCCTATAAATATTTCTGTCCTATTATAGCTAAGCAATACTTAGGGGACAGAAAGCAGTTGAATGAAAACCTATCCCTTGCTAAAGGAACAAAGAGTCAGTGGACTGCCAGCAAAGTCACGTAGCAGATTCTGGATGACATGCATGCCAGAGCTCATTTGGATCTCTCAAATTTAAAGGACAATGCTCTCTTGTGTGCCAATCTCTATTTCATTACCTCATTAGGTAAAAATCAAGCAAGGGCCCAATCCTCTCTGAGCAGACTAGTCTAGTTGATAACTCCCTAATTCATACTTTCACAAATTCACAAATTCATTAGCTGACAAAGGCAATAACTCACAAATTCACTCTCTCAGCCAGTATATGTGTTGCTCTCACTTCAGCTTAGTTGTACTGCTACTGCCATACATCAGGCTTTAGCATGAGCTGTGTGTTAGGCCAAAACCTGGGCAGGAGTCAAGTAATCACCCACATTCCACCACTTAGTATAGGCAAAAAGTCTGGTAAGTCCCACACTGCAGTGGGTGAAGTACTGTTACTCTTCCTGCCTCACTGTGGGTGAGGGTAGGGGAAAGCTTTGAGCACTTCCATGGGAAAGTCTAGCATTACAGTTTATTATTAGATAACATGCTTTCAGCATGATGTTAGCACTAAATCTGGATGCATAAAACAAATAAAATACAGAAAACCAATACAATGATCCTGAGTTTCAGCCTAAGATGCAATATGTCAGTTGCAGATGGTGCATAACCCATAAAAATCCCATACCAGTGATATTTAGCAGTTTGTTCAATTCCTGGTACAGTCTTGACAGTCTGGTCAGTATCATGCCTGATAAAACAGTCATTTGCTTTTGATAAGCACTTGTTTTCTTATATTTGTTGATTAAAATTTTCAGTTCTTCAGTTTAAGAATGTACCATGTCCCACAATGTTCCTACGGGTCCTGTCCAAGTTGTAAGATAGTATTCCAGCAGCAAAAAAATGAATTAGATTTTTAGTTTCTATAAAGTCATCCTGTCATTACAGAAAACATCACAAAGCAAACCAAATGCATATACAACCCAATTTTTGCTTAAGTACAACCATGCAGTGATCACACACTTAGCCTAAACAGCAGTTACCTGAGGCCATATTATTTGTACAAGGGCCTTGTAGTTCTAAATGTTCAGGGCAATACTGTTCGTGCTTCCCCCATTTTACATCCATGAGTATCAATTAAGTTACCTTTGTTATCCATGTATTTGGCCCCTTGAACTGTCAGCCATATTCTATTGGCTGCAATAACAGGGAATGGGGTGTGTAAATGGGTTCATTTTCACTTTCCCTGCTTATGGCGTGGTGCTAAATAGATCCACCCAACAGACTACTTTTGCTTGCTACTCCTAAGCTTTGAAAAATGGAGGTTATGACACTGGCATCAATCCAAATAACAGGGTCCCTAACATCACAAAATTGCCATTATGGATCCAATGGGCTTGCAGTTCATATTCATTTATAATTAAAGGTTTGCATGAGAACACAAGCAATGGCACTGCTGAAATTTGAAACAGATTTGTGAACACCAGCATACATTTCCTTGAAAATCCTCTGGAGTTTTCTCCAAGGGTTTAGGCTAATTACCAAGGTGTTGGTAGTTGCATCCTTTCCATTTATTATATCCAGGGTCTGATCAACTATAGCTTGTCTGCTTAATAGACTGGACACTTCATTATTAGTGATTTCTGAACTAATAGAGTCCAATGCTCCTGCGCCCAATCCAACTGTTCCTAATCCAGAAAGATTCCTAACTCTGCAGATGTTCTGGTGGGACAGCACCATTGTTCACATGTAAGTACTATCCATTATGAGCAATGGGATTATACTTGAGCTAATGTTGTCCCATCAAACCCAAATGGAACATCCAAAAACTTCAGAGGTAAAAACTGCAAATCGTTTTGGAAATCCTTGAGTAACTATTACTGCTGTAGTAGTGGGAATGGGAATCAGGGAAATTTCATACTTCGTACTGCCCCCTGTGGCACACAATCTTGATGGCTAGTTCGCTCACAGACTTACCATGAATTCTAATGGTTGATTCCCAGCAGGCATCACCAGGCACACCTTGTTGTGTTATCTGTTATTTCACATGTGTACAACTGTGCAAGAGGAAAAACTTACACAGAAGAGCAGGAGCTTCAGCAGTGTTGTGATTGTTTTGGGGGGTCCTTTATAATGCATTAATTTCTCCACCCAAGTCTAGGTTGGCAGATTCTCAGAGAGATCTCTAAACAAGTGTAAGGTATGGGCAGTCAGGTGGATATCTGATTCTTGCTACCTCACTAGCGGATTTTGAATATACTGGGCCTCTTACTCTATGTCATGGAATAGGTGTGCTTGATTATACCATCATCCATAGGTGTGCTTGGTTATTGCATTGTTCATCAACATTTCTCTAACAGTATCTGAGAATTCCCAATGGAACGGTCAGGGTTGTTTGATATATGAAGGATACTGACTTTCTAGATGTTGTCAACATTCTATCTGGTGATAACACCCCACCACAGGGAGTGTTAATGTAGTTCCAAGGAATAGGTACTGTACTTGCTAGATGGACACTTTCCACAGCTAACAAGACAAATGTTAACTTTCATTCACATGTCCAGGACATCAGTGGCTCCTTGGGAATGGGAAAGACCTATGACTTGGACTGTATTCACTCTGTAATGATAAATTTCACTTCCATTTCCTGTATTTCTTTCCCTCAAACCCACTGCAAAGTAACCCAGTGTTTTCAGAGCAACAGCGGCGAATTCTTGCCTGATGTCCTAGATGCCACACTGAGGTGTTCAACCTGCTTCTGTTGGATCAGCACAGGAGATTGTTCAAAACTTTTATACAGTGATTACCAGTTGCTGTCTGTCAGGATATTAAGAATTGCATGGCCTCCCATAAATTTCTTCCCCAATTAGTGACATCATTTTTAAAAACAACCTGCTTCATCTTCTCCTACACCACTACTCTGAGGTCAACAGAGTTAGTTCAAAGTCCACTTGACTCCATACCCAAGACCACATTTCTGCATTAAATTATTTCAAAAGTTACCTGAATGTACCTGTTGTGGCATTGGCTGTGCAGCAAAACCTGGTGGCAAACCACTGTACAGGGGTCTTACACCCTACACTTAAAGGTACTAGTTTACCAGCAAGCATAGGTTTAAGAATAGGTATTGGCAATGCAATTTTATGTTCCTTCCCTGGGTCAAGGGCTCAGTCCCTGTAAGCTGGTAACAGCTTCTTTTCAAAGTGGAATGATAGTGCTTATCACTGCCACGTGCACCCATACACTGCCCAACAGTGACCTCCTGTGGCAATGGGAATGTTTCCAGTTCTTTCGACAAAACAGCAATGGTCAGACTGATTAAGACGTGAACAAAAGGAGCAAATGTATATAGTATAATCCCTGCCAGGTGGAAGCAAATTGCTCCGTATCTGCTTCTGGTACATCATAGAACCATAGAACCAGAGAGTGCCAGGCTGGATGATCCAACCTTTCTTGTCAAAAGCATTGTCTAGACAAGATGGCCCAAGCACCCTGCCCAGCTGGATCTTAAAAGTATCCAGTGTTGGGGAATCCACTGCTTCCCGGGACAGATCATTCCCATGGCTGACTGTTCTCGCTGTGAAAAATGTTCCTCTTGTGATGAAACAGAATCCCCTCAGGAAAAACTTTTACCCATTAACCTTCATCCTTTCCACGAGATTCTTGTAAATATAGAATCTCCATCTTCTTTGTGGCCACCCTTCAAATACTAGAACATGGTGATAAAGTCTCCTGTAAGCCTCTTTTTCCCAAGGCTGAACAAACCTACTTCCCACTGAACAAACCCAGCCTCTCTTCATATGTCAGGCTTTCCAGTCATTGGGTCATCTTAGTAGCCCTTCTCTGGACCCTCTGTAGCCCATCCACATCAGTTTTGCATACTGGGGACCAAAACTGAACAGTATTCCAGGTGTGGCCTGATGAGTGCTGTATAGAATGGGATAATGACTCCTCTGCCTCTGCTGGTGATGTTGTTTTTGACGTAACTCAGCATCCTGTTGACTTTCTCTGCACTGTTCACCCATATTGAGCTGCTTGCACCAGGAGCCCCACATCCCTTTCCACACAGCTGCTCTCCATCCAGGTAGATTCCAGCCTGTGCTGCATTCCTGGATCATGTCTTTCCAGGTGCAAGACTTTACATTTGTCCTTGTTTAACTTCATGAAGTTCTTGTTAGCCCATTCTTCCAGCCTGTCCAGGTCTCCCTGCAGGGCGTCTCTCCCTTCCAAAGGGTCCACTTCCCCACTCAGTTTGGTGTCAGTGACAAACTTCAACAGAGTAAAGAAACGCTGGAGAGGAGAAACACAAACTCTGCTGGCTGTTGAAGTGTAAGGCACAAGTCTCTCTTGAGGCAGAGGGAAGAACAGCAACAGCACAGGTATCAATGGGATGGTGACAGGAGCAATGGGTGTTCATTATGTCCCTTCCACTTCCAAAGAATTCCTCTCCACCCTCACACATGAGAGATCTGGCCACAGATTTTGTTGCAGCTCCTTATCCTCCTCCAGAGCCAGAGCCCTTTGTCCCTAACAAAAGGGTGCTAAACACTGCCTTTCCAGGTGACACGTGGTGCACTTGGTGACGACTCTACAACTGACTCCAGCTTGCGCAGGACCAAGCTGATCCAAGCCACGGATGCCAGGTTCAAGACCTGCAGTCTGTTCTGCTGCTCTTGAGTCTGCTGCTGAACTGCACGGGTACTGCAGACTTCAAGGTGCTTTTCCTCCTTGCTGCCCTTCAGGAAAACAAAGGCTCTGAAGACAGTGACCCTGGTGCTGTTTGTCTGCTTGTTCTCTTTCAATGAGTCCCTCTGCAGCTCGCACCTGAGGGTGGTGTTTAGTTGGTCCCCAGGGCTCTGTTCTGCCTTGGTCCACTTCCCCTGCTGTGACCAGAAGAGCCAAGCCAAGAGCAAAAAGCTGCTGACAGGGGTGTGCCAGTGTCCCCTGCTTCAGAGGAAGTGGGGGTTTAATGTCCCCAGGAGGGCTAAGCCAGTTCTCTGAAGCTGAGGCAGAGGAAGTAGCCAACATCACCTGCCCCAGGAGGTCGAGGAGCTTCTGGAGGACCAGGTGCAGGTTACAGGGTAGGGGATGTCCATCTGTTGCAGCCCCAGTAGCACCACTGTGACCACAGAAAGGGGAGTGGGCATGACCCCGTCTTAGACTGAGTTCCAAGCATAAGGAGAGCTTTGGCATGTGTCTGACAGGTACTTACCATGTGGGGCAGCTTGGTGGAGAATGCCTTGAGAGGAGGCAGCGGTGTGCCAGGCCTGTGTCTCCTTCTGTGTTTGTCCCCTTCAGCAGCAGGGGATGTCAGGGCTTCTTCAGGTCAAGGCTGCTTCTGCTGGCGTAATGCCAGAGCACACAGTGCATCTCACTCACAGCCCATGGTAAGGGCTGTGAATGGCCACCCTCTGGTCACCCAGCAACGACCGTGGCCATTCAGGCAACAGCAGTGTCCCCAGAGTGTGTGGCGTTGCGCACAGCTGACAGAGAGCAGTGCTGAGGCAGAACTGGGCCTGTGAAGGCTTCAGCAAAGCACTGTCTTGGTGTGAAGACTTGAGTCTTTTGGTTTTGATCAGCACTAGAGTCCTGCTGCCCCAACCTTCTGCATGATGCCATTTGCAGAACTGTGGGCAAAACTGCTTTGAGCCCAGGTGGACAGGGAGGGGTTTTTGGAGAGTGCCCCAAAGGACTGAGCAGTTCAGGGCTGGTGCAAAGGGAGAGAGTGGGGTAGGGCATTCAGTAGGACCAGTGCTCAGAGAGGGGAACAATCAGGAAAGCAGAAGAGAGCACTCTAGCTGATAGGAAACACTTGGCAACAGCAGCAGCTTTCCCTTGCTCTTTGTGCTTTGCAGCCTTCCCTGTCTCTGCCCGAGCCACAGGCGCGGCAGGAACTGTGAGACCAGACTGGGCAGACGTGCACTGGATGAGAATGCTGTGCACCTGTTGGGAGCCTCTGAACTCGCAGCAGCCTGCCTCAAGACTGCTTTTAAAAGAAAAAGCTACGCACCTATGGTTTCCATGGCTGTTTTCTACAGGAACTGCCTTCCCATGCCTCTATTGTTCCCTTTTTCTTGGCATGCAGAAAGTTGAGAGAGGCATCGAGTGAAGCTCCAGCCTTGAGATTTGTTAAGTCACTGTCACGCTTGCTACTGAACTTTGTTAACTCACTCTTGTATCAATAAAATCCATTGTCCCTTCTTTTGGGAGTGAAGTGCAGGACTCCATCCACGATGGCAGCACAAAGGCCACTGCCAAGCTTGAAGCAGGCTGGGGTTCCAGGTTTTTCTGGAGTTGAGAGAAAGGGCACACTGCAGAAGTCTCGACACAGAGGTTTCTCTCCTCCCTCCAGCACATATTCTCCTCCAGCTTCCTGTCATAGCCAGGAAAAGGGCTGGTGCTGCTGGAACAGGCCCTGTTTATGGCCACACTTCCTTTTCCTGTTGTCTCACGCTTCCCGATAGAGGAAGATAGTGCCGTGGCAGGAATTAGAGTTGCCTTAGTTGCACCTTCCTCTCCATCCATGTCTTGGGTCCTCTTCAAGGGAGTACCGTAAAGAAAGGACTGTCTCAGCAGGCTGTATTTACACGTGCTGCTGCATTCTGGTCTCTGTGGCACTGCCCTGTCAGCAGTCACACACCAGAGAGGAAAAGGCCACTCCCTTCTCCTTCTCATTTGAGAAGACCTCTGGGTTTTTGAACTACCTCAGGCTCCAGGTGCTGGGCCACTGTGGAGCCTGAGCCACAGTTCCTGCCTGTATGGAGTCAGATCCTACAGGGATCCTGCCAAAGAAGATGGGAAGGTGTTGGGTCAGTTTTATCTGGCAATAGATCCCATTTATTTTCTGCAGACTGAGTGCAAGGCCATTGTGCAGGGGATGCAAATGGACAGGGGAGCATGGCTCAGCGGGTGGGAGGTGGCTCTGCTAGCAGCTGGCAGCACTTGGCACATATGGAAGGCAGGATGGCAGATGGGGCAGCACAGAAACAGCTCAGTGTGACGGTCAGGGAACACAAATAGTCAAATGGAATAGATGAGACTGCTCTTGGCACTGAGGAAGCACCAGGAAAGGAAGCCCTGTCATTAGAGAGTGGGTGGGGGTGGGAGGGGGTTGGAAGCCCAGAGAGGTTTTGTCTGGAGAGATACAAAAGGCCAAATTGCCAAAACTAGAGTCAAGGAAAGCTCCAGCTCTGTCAGTCAGAACCAAGTTCAAGTCACGTGCTGTTCAGCCAAGGGAGAGGCAGTAGCTGACCTCACCTGTCCTGGGAGGATGAGGAGCTTCTGCAGGACGAGGAGTGCATTTCAGGGGAGGGAATGTCTGGGAGGGAAATGCCTGAGTGGTACAGTCCTTGGTTTATGGGGGCCTTGTTCTCGTTCCCATCCCAGTCTTCCAGTTCAGGATCCTGCGTACCCCGAGAACAAGTACTCTTACTATTAAAGACTGAAGCTGAGGAGGCATTAAGTACCCAAGCTTTTTCCTCATCCTTGTTGCTATGTTTCCCCCTCATAACCAATAAAGTGTTGGAGCAAATTAGGTAAAATTTGGAGAAAACAAGGTAAGTTGTGGAAATGTTGGGGAAATTTAGTGGCAATTAGGGTGAAATTGAGAAAGTTGTGGAAGCTGTGAGAAAATAAAGGGGAAATTCAGGGAAACGGGGGAAAATTAGGGGAAGATTGTGGCAAAGTAGGATGGAATTAGGGGAAATCTGCAGAAAGTAATAAAAATGAGGAGGAGGAAAATATGAAAAATTTAGTAAATTGGGGAAATAAATTTCAATTAGGGGAAATTAGGGATATATTCAGGGAAAATTAGGAGAATTTGGTGAAATTTTGGGAAAATTAGAGGGAATTGAGGAAAATTTGGAGAAAAATTGGGGGAAAATGAGATACCTTAGAGGAATCAGGGAAAATGTATGGAAATTTAGGGAAGTGTAGGGGAAATAAAGGAAAACTTGGGGGAAATGAGGTAAATTGAGGGAGATTAGGGAAAATTCAGGGAGAATAAGAGGAAATTTAGGTGTAAAAGGTCAGAAAAAGGAAAATTAGGAGTAATTAGGGGAAATTGAGGGAAAATTAGCAAAATGAGGGAATTAGGGGGAAATTGGGTAAAACAAAATTTGTCAGTAATTTGGAGAAATCAAGGGGAAAACAAAGACATTTTGGGCAAATTGCAGGAAAAAATGAGGACATTTGAGGAAAAGTCAGGAAAATTTGGGAAAATTAGGGGACACCAAAGAAATTCAGGGCAAATTGATGGAAATATAGGGAAAGCAGGGGGAAAACAAGAAAATTTGTGGCAGATTGGGGGACATTTAGGAAAATCAGGGGAAAACCAATGAAATTTGGGGAAAAAGCAGGAAACTTTTGGGGGAAATTGGGAAAATTAGGTGAATTTCAGGTACCTGGGTCCTCTATAGGGCATCTAATGGGATCGGTGGAGCCTGGATGCCTGGGTGCCCCTGGCTATTCTTAGGTGAGCTTTGGGGGTCGAGGGGGGGAAGGGGGACCTGTAGGGCCAGCCCCATATATGGTTATGAGGTGAAGGTGCCCCACAGCCCCACTGGCGTCACAAGCTGATCGGATGTCAGGGATTGTGGGGGNGGGGAGCCGTATGGGGATTCTATGAGGCTAGGTGTGGGTTGTATGGAAGGCCTATAGGGCTGGGAGTGGCCTGTGGTAAGGGGGGAAACTAAAAGTGTCCTATAGGGAAATATATAGGGGTCCTGTGGGGCTGGAAGTGGGTCCTATAGGACCATGGGACTGGGGAGGGGTGTCTGGGAGTGGGTTCTATGGGGCTGTGGGCACTTACAGGGGTTTTA
>VWZW01007697.1:2234-12321 GCA_013397115.1 Edolisoma coerulescens | reverse complement strand
CAGTTACCAATCTCTTCACTCTCATGACCAGTGACAGGACACAAGGAAACAGCATAGAGCTGAGTCAGGGCAGGTTTAGGTTAGATGTTCAGAAAAGGTTCTTCATCCAGAGGGTGGTTGAGCACTGGAACGGGCTCCCCAGGGAAGTGGCCATAGCACCAAGCCTGACAGAGTTCAAGAAGCATTTGGACAATGCTCTTGGGTACATAATGTGACTCTTAGGGATGGTTTTGTGCAGGGCAAGGAGTTGGAGTCAATGATCCTTGTGGGTCCCTTCCAACTCAGCTTATATGATTCTATCTGTACTGTGATAAAGCCNATCTGTACTGTGATAAAGCCTCAACCTGACTAAAGCTCCTTCATCTAATGCCTAGGACAGAAAACACCACTACATCCCAAAAGACATGAGTACTCACCAGGTGCCCCTCTCCTGACCAGCGCTGCTTAAAACACTCAAACTAAATTTATTTAAAGACTAAATGTAGGTGACACTACTGAAAAATCAAGCCAATGGCAAAACAAAAGGGTTAAACAGCTCAATCAAAGAAAGGATTTTCTTTCTTTTCCCTTCCCTCTTCCTCTCCTTTACTAAATGAAAAAATAAAAAGATTAAATTTTACCCAAACTTAAAGTACAAAAAATTTCTCTGAAGAAGGATATTTCAAGAAAATGTTATGCATCTGGGAAAAAATGAGACTTATAGTGGAAGCATTTTCTGAAACATAACTATACTGTTGCTCACACAATGCTATCATCCCAATTAATGAAGCCCTTTGCCTGGTATACAGGAATGGATTCAATTGTTCACAATGCACATTCCTGTGTTTTAAAAATGCAGCTGAAAGCTTTAACTGCCAAAAGACTCAAGCATTAGCACTCAGGCACAAAGCAGTGTAGAAATGGGCTCTTTCATTTACCACTCATGCAATTATTAATCTTAAACCTCAATTGCACACAAAAATAGAAGAAGCCTGGCTGAACTTTTGATCCCTTCTGAATTGGTTCATCTGAAGGATAGTTCAAGATCATCCCTGCAGTGTATGCAGCGATGCAGGATGACATCCACTCTGTGTTACTGCCTCCATGGCCAAGCAAGGCTTTGCAAACCTTGCAAAGGTTATGTCTTGGACACAAACTGTTTGAGCAGGTTTAATCCTCTCCTCTCCCTCTGCTTTCAGGAGAAAGGGAAAATACAGGAAAGAATAAGACTTACCTTCTTTCTGGAGTGTGATCTGTCCTCCTCTTTAGCTACCTTGCTATTTTTACCAGCTCTAGAAAGCTTCTGCTCCCCAGACTGCTTGATGGTGATTTTGATCTCAGGAGGGCAAATATAGTTCTCCAAGTTCTTTGGGGGCTTCTTAGCTCTCTTGGTGGTCTGGATCTTTAGTTTTAAACTCCCCTCTGTAAAGTTAGCCTCCTTGATGGAAAATTCCTGCTCCTCCAGGCCATTTCCCACCACCCATTTCTCGCTGCCTGCATTGGAAGTGGAATCCACATCTCTCCCAGAACCCAGCTCATCCTCTTCCTCAGGCTCCAGCCGCTTGCCACTCACCAGGATCCCTTTCCCTGAGCCTGACACAGGCAGCATTGTCTCCTCCGCACAGCTGGAGGCAGACAGAGGCTTCACAGAGGTGACAGTGGCTTGCAGGAAGTCTGCCTCACCCCCCCTTTGCCAAGAACTGCCCAAAGTCTCTCTGGGCTCCATAGCAATACTGCAACACCCTGGAGTTTTATCAGAGGGAAGGGGAGCGCAGGAGGGGATGAGGAAAACAAGGGCAGGTACGATCCAAGGGAACGAATGGTAACTGTCCACCAAATTCAACGTCCTAATCACCCAAAGGCTGCAAGGAGCTCAGAAGAGACCAGATCTGGCACTGTTAAAAGAAAAGAGAAAAAAAAAAAGGAAGTTAGTATGTGCACGCGTATCGAATGTGAGTGTGGAGCTGACTGAAACAGGGCACAGAGCATGCTTGGGCTTCCCCTGCATCTCAAGGGCTTTCCTTGAAGCAAAATGGGAACCAAGGCTTGCCAGCATTTCTGAGGGCTGGATCTGGTATCACAAAGCAAGGAACAGTAACCATGTGTATTGCTAAATTGATGAAAATATTTATATATATATATAAAAATGTTGTCTAAATGCAAACACCTTCAACTCAACTTGGGAAATAAATGAGGGGACAAACAGCTTTCCACACCCATAAACCCTTGTTGCTTCAAAGTGCTTGCTGTCACAGGGTTTTTCAGAAGGGAAAAAAATAGAGGCAGATGCTTGCCTTGGGTTAAACAATAACCCAATGATCAGAGCACAGAAAACATGGCGCTGCCCTATGAATCAGGCAGCAGAGTTTCAAACTCCCTATTTCCCCATTTCCCAGGTTCGAGAGAGAGATGCCCTTGGCTGCCAGCTATTCTGGGGGGAAACCTGCTTTGGATGAATTATTCATTACACACTGACTACAGCCCAAGATGCTCCCTCTGATGCTGGAAGCGTGGGAGGATCCACCTGGGTCTGTTGCAGGGCATGTCGGTGTCCCAGGTATTGAGGGTGGTGGAAGAAAGCTAAACTCAATATTGTCCAGAGTTCCACATGCCCTTGGGTACTGCTGCTTTGTGGCAAAGGCTTGGGCTGACTGATACACAGACTGTGCTCTCATCCTTCAAATGTTGGTTTTCTTTAGAACATCGCAGATGGAACCCTTTGAGANCAGCATTTCTGAGGGCTGGATCTGGTATCACAAAGCAAGGAACAGTAACCATGTGTATTGCTAAATTGATGAAAATATTTATATATATATATAAAAATGTTGTCTAAATGCAAACACCTTCAACTCAACTTGGGAAATAAATGAGGGGACAAACAGCTTTCCACACCCATAAACCCTTGTTGCTTCAAAGTGCTTGCTGTCACAGGGTTTTTCAGAAGGGAAAAAAATAGAGGCAGATGCTTGCCTTGGGTTAAACAATAACCCAATGATCAGAGCACAGAAAACATGGCGCTGCCCTATGAATCAGGCAGCAGAGTTTCAAACTCCCTATTTCCCCATTTCCCAGGTTCGAGAGAGAGATGCCCTTGGCTGCCAGCTATTCTGGGGGGAAACCTGCTTTGGATGAATTATTCATTACACACTGACTACAGCCCAAGATGCTCCCTCTGATGCTGGAAGCGTGGGAGGATCCACCTGGGTCTGTTGCAGGGCATGTCGGTGTCCCAGGTATTGAGGGTGGTGGAAGAAAGCTAAACTCAATATTGTCCAGAGTTCCACATGCCCTTGGGTACTGCTGCTTTGTGGCAAAGGCTTGGGCTGACTGATACACAGACTGTGCTCTCATCCTTCAAATGTTGGTTTTCTTTAGAACATCGCAGATGGAACCCTTTGAGATATGAAACCTAAGTGGTATGTAACAAAAGGTTAACCACAAGTAATATTGTAACAAGATGTGCAGGTAAAGCAAGCAAGATAGCAGAGCAAGCAAGATAACATGCGCAAGCAAAAGCAAGCAAGATAGCAAGTTTTAACAGAACTTGCAAACTGCGAAATTAGCTAAAAACAAGTTAGACTGAAAAACAAGAAGCACAGAGCATGCGTTGAAGACAGAGGTAAAAAGTTCAAAAGAGAGGAAGACTACAGCAGTCTTCATCAAAAGACCACCAGAAGACTGACGACCACCACAGAAGGAACTGACACATGCGCAAAAGCAAAAAACTTTTAAAATCATGACACAGCTTTATGCAAATATGAGTATGTTAATGATATGTTGTAATCATGACATTGCGCGGAAGGACTTTTAAAATGCAACTGAAGGCTAAAGAAGATTGAGTGAGTTTTGTGGTGGGGCGACCCCCCTCACTCCCAGCACTGAATAAACAACTACCTGCTGTGTAGCTAAGTTGACTATAGAGTTTTATTTTCTTGCCTAGTTTTGGGCATCAGATAGAAGCACTCATATTCAGTACTTTACAAAGTCTCGGCCAAAGATAATGGGAGAAGCTGTGAATGGTCAACTGAGGCAAAAGATGTATCACCCAATGACATAAAAAGGCTAAGCCAAATACAAAATATTTGGCTAAAAAAAATACACATAGGGTGTTTTTAAAGGTGTTGAGGTGCTTTCATACACCCTCTCTAAAATCCCCCCTATAGCCACCTTCCCGCTCCCTATCATGCCAAGCCAGTTTGGTCTACAAAATTAGCAGAAGAATATCTCAGAGAGAAACAAAGATATTTTCTGCTACTTTAGCAGAAACAGCTCCCCAGTGGGTCTGAGGAGTACCACTTCTGGCATATGGAGAAGGAAACAAGAAGGCACTACTAGAAGTAGGTGCTGGGGGTGCAGACAGTCTTTCCGCAGTAGCTCCCTGCTAGATTAGCTCTGCTACACTGCCAAACCCCTCCCCTTGACCAACTGCAAGCAAGATCTGAGCAAAGCCAAGGATTTCCCAGGTCATTCTTAGCAGCAATAAACTGTAAAGGAGAAACAAAAATGATCTTGCTACCTATCACCAAATCATAACAGCAATATGAGTGTAGACTACTCTAAAGCACAGCTCACCAAGAAAAATCACATCCTTGTATCTCTGGCTTCTTTCTGCTTTTAAAGGTACCTTGCAGGAGATTAAAATTTAAAAAATAAATAATAACAAGCACCTATTAGTAGTTATAAATCCACTTTTCCACTGGAGTGTGGCCATGGGTCACATCTGACCCTGGCACATATGGCTACTAACAGAAAATCCTAAGCATCCTAGAGCTCCATGAAATCATTAGGTGACCTCCACCCAGGTCCCAGCAGACACAAATTAAAATAAAGTTCCCATAAATAGCACAAGTTGACAGCCCAAGCAGGAAAAAAAAGAAAAAAAGAAAAAAAAGAACTATCATGGAGCTGGAGTTGCTATCTGGCCTTAGAGATGATTTCTGTAGCTCATAGTAGATAAAAGTACACCATAAAAACACTTATGCTTAAGTTGCTCATCTTCTGGCAATAGGGAGGAGACTCATTTCCCAGAGCTGCTGCCACTGGTCTCATTTAAAGGGATCTTGAAGAACTAACAGACCCAAGGTCTCCTGCATGCCTGCCTTGATTCACTCTGTGGTCAGCAGGTCTCTCCAGTTTACCACCTGTGAAACAAGGATCATTCTTACCTCATTCAAACTCATTGTAGGGTGGGTTAGTTAATGCCCTTACATCGTTTTGAACCCAAGTGTTTACCATGTGGTAGTCACTAATTAGTAATGCAATTAGTACATTAAAGCCACCCACTTGCAAGGAGCTGTTCCATCTAATTGACCAACCTTGCACCTCACCTCTCTTTTGTGCCTATGGAGTCAATGGGAGTCAGGGTTACCTTCCTCTTCCGACTGGTCCAATCAAAAAAAAAAAAAAGGCCATCCTATTTATCTGCCCCTTCAGATTGTTAATCTCCTTGGAGAGGGATGAAATTTACACACTCTCCTAGGCTGAAACACAAACACAAGATGGTATAAGCTCAGAGGTGCAGTATTCCAGGGAGCTACTGCTCTGGTATGCATGCATGTACAATGGGCACTCTGTGAGGGCCTCTACCCACAGGCTTTTAACCTGTTTTGCTGCTGGTAGAAAAGAGAAGGCTTCTGGCAGACAGCATCTAGCTCAGCAGGCAGGGCAGAAGGATGAGTCCACAGTCACCAAGGGTGCAGGGAAGGGACCATGGTCACTGGCATAATGAACCAAACCACCTGGGACCCTATGTTGAATGGGAGAAGAAATACAACTCATGGCTCTGAGCTGGGAAGGGTCTTTCAAGGTTTTGAGCCATTGGTTAATGTTTTATGGAGGGTGAATAACAAGCCAGGTTTCTGCTCCAAAGTCTGGTTGTGGGTTTTGGACCCAAGCTCTGGGTCATAATGCCCAAACACATCCCTGCTTGGCCATGTGTCTCCAGGTCCATAGAAATAAGCAACAGATGAATACAGTCATTGCATTAAACCAGTGTCAGGTGAGTTCATGCCAAATCCACCTTAAAATCCCATTTACAAATATTGGCCTCCTGTTCTGCTGAGATCCTGCAAATGAGGATATCACCAGACCCAAAGGTAGCAACAAATAACCCTGTGTTCAAACACAGCCAGGCAGATTTAACTGGGTCATTGTTTTAGATATCTCCTTACTCTCCTTCAGTGTTAATAGTTAAATGACTTGGATGCAGGGACATCATACTCGTCTTTCTTGTTTAGGCAGGCTACCTGTGGTTTGACTAATTAGGAAACCTCACTTCAGGCTTCTGAAAGTATAACCTCTTTTGGAAATCTCCCCATCTCTCCTCTCCAGACTGCCTGTACGAAGAATCATAGAATCGTAGAATGGTTTGGGTTGGAAAGTATCTTAAAGACCATCTTGTTCCAACCCCCTGCTACCCTCACAGTAAAGAATTTCTTCTTAATATCCAACCTAAGCCTTCCCTCTGTCAGTTAAAAATCATTCCCCTTTGTCCTATTGGTGGAAGAAGTGCTGGAGGGATGATGATGAACACTTGTCCTCCAGCAGCTCTTCTGCCTTAGGTGGCAACATGCAGATCTGGAAATCTAGGGAGGAAGTGGATTTTCCAGAAGACCTCTAGCTTTATTTTAAACATCCAAGAGATGGGGGTCTGTCTAGACTTTTAAGTGCTCACCTAAACTGACCTTCCAGGTCTCCAATGCTCACCAGCATCAAGTCTCGTTCAATAAGCAACCACAGAAGTGTTTTATCATCCGAATTAAGCTCCCAGAGGAAAGTGTTACTGCTAGCAGGCTTCCTGCAATCAATTAAATTTGAGGAGGATAATTCACAGGTGAATGACAACAAATTCCACAGAAGTTTGCTTTAGCTCTTAATATGGGAGAGATTCATGCTTCCTCTGATAAGTACTGAAAAATAATCAAATGCCTACCTGTTCAGCCTTGCTACCAATGCTCATCTTTCTTATCGGTTCCTCTGGGCACCTCAAACACGCCTCTGGAGGCAAAGGCCTGAAGTACAAGACTTCACTTTGGGTCATACTGGATGTCTTACATTAAGGATTCTGAATAGGCTCCCTTCTGCCTCAGGCAACTGGTGCTTGCAAGTATTCAGATGTCAGTGCTATAAAGTGATTAAACTGAAAATTTGCTAAGGACAAAAACAGAGGGGAGAGCCCATAGTAGGGGGGGAGAAATCCACCTGTTTGGGATTCTTCATTAAATGAAAGTAGACATAATACTTGGCATGGCTTTTGCCTTAAGTGCAGGAGCAACCACATTAATGACAAGCAAACACTGGTTAGATGAACACAAGCAAGGCAGGTTCAGCTGCCCAGCATTTGTACTGCTCCTCTGATCTGCTCAAGCACCAGGAGCACCAGCAGAGAGCTTGGAGCAATATTAAGAGGTGCTGCCCAAATCCCATGTCCACTAATCCCAGCCATGTCTGTAGCTACTGAGACTGCTTTCGTTTTATCCACAGAGTCCAAAATGCCTTAAGATGAAAAAGAAAAAAAAAATCTATTGAACAGGTCCAAATGAGGGGAGACAGACATGAGTCTGAGATGTTATAGTGAACATGGAGCTCTCATCTTCTCAAACACCACATATATCATGTTGCTTCTGGATTTCATGTTCTCTCATGGGGCATACAGTTAAATCCCTAATCTCCACAAAATTTTAGAAATCCTGGAAGCCTCTTTACACTCCATCCTTTTAAAACCATTCACTAAAAAGCATTGGAGACTATACAGCAGCATTTAATGATGAGGGATCACCTTTCACTCCAAAGACTCCTGAGTTGCTTCCATGATTATATATGCTACTGCTGAAATGCAGCTGCCTCTTGGGCAGAGGCCAATGGACAACCCACATTAGACCCAAGGGAAAGTTTTGGTCAGAAACTTGCTTTTATGAGAAGGGTCTGTGAAACTTCAGAATTCATCATGGGACATAAAAACCCCAACAGCCTGGCATGTAGCAAGATGAGCTAAACTCATTTAACTCACATTAGGAGTACAAAAATGCCCCAACATATTTCTTCATTATTGTTTTCCAAAACTATAGGCATTTCAAGCATGGTTGTGGTCACAGTCCATGCACTGCCAGATCACCAGAAGCACAGGGTTGACACAGATAAGGAATGGGCATTTGATCACACTTCTATGGAATGGACAAGCGCATAAAATGAGGATTAAGCCTTTCTTCATGCCAATTTAAAGGCAGTTCCAGAGAATGGCTAAAACTTGTGAGCCATAAAGCCAGTGTGGTGCAGACAAATGACATAGTATGATGCAATACAAAGTCTGCTGGGATAAAATTAAGGCACTGCTATTTTTTTTGAACAAATTTGAATCAGGAAAATGAGTTTATGCTGGATCACTATCATGCACAAGTAGCATATTTAATCTGCTGCCCAGAGCTCTGGAGCTAGATTTATTGCATCTTTGGACCATAGACTTAGTTACTTCCTGTGGTCATGATACTCTGAAAGAACAACCCAGCTTTGTCAGGGGGCTCAAAAAATTACTGTGACAGCTATTTTCTGTCCACAGTATAGATCCCATAGGAAACATCCTCTCCCTTTCACACTCCTTGCATCAATCAGGGCAGAAACAAGGCAGAAGGACTTTCCCTTCAAGCAAAACAAATGAAAATTATCTCTTCATAAAGAATCAGAGCTAGCCTGGTGATATCCAAATCCCAACCAGGCACAACCCTGAGCATCCTGCCCTAGGTGACCCTGCGCTGAGCAGCATGGTGGACAATCTCCAGAGGCCCTTCTAATCCCGGCCATTCTGTGCTTCTGTGATGGATTATTTGGCCTCTATCTCCAGTGCTGGGCAAACTGGACTCTCCACTAAATGACAATTTTAAACAGACTGCTAAAATACCCATTTATAAGATATATTTGGATGTAGACACATGTAAAACAGATGTGGGTATACTGATGTCATCTGAATTTTTAACTTTTTTCTTTTCTATATATTTTCTGTATTTTTTACACATATATTTGTAGCTCTGTAGTCTATTATTGTAGCTTAGTTTCAGTATTTTCCTTGGCAGAAAGACAAAACAAATTCCAGGACCCCTATGCTGTCTTGGTTCCCCTTAGAAACCAAGGTTGAAACCAGCTCTTCAAGACATATTTTTATAAACAGGGCCTAGTCCTCATCTGAGGGGGGAGGATTTAGAAGGTGCTAGAGCTGGGGGGGATTACTTAATCAGGCATGCTTCTAATTGGGGGACTCTTGTCAGATATATTAATTTGCAAAATCAATAAAAATTGTACACACGTCATGTGGGTGTGCATCTTCGGTGTTTTCCCCCTAACAGACTGTACACCTAAGGATCCTTATATAGAGGTACCCCTTTTTATCACCCTGACTGTGTCTGGCTCATATTACTAGGACCAGAGGAAAAGGCATCAATTCAACAAATAAAGTATGAGATCCTCAACTTATGAGAATAATTACAAATGGAATGGCCATATGGGAATGCTTGTAATCCACAGATTATCTATAGAAATAACTAAATAAGGCATGTGATTCATTAAAAAGGTGAATTAGAAGAAGAAAGGTGGTTCCTCTCCACACAGTCCTCCTGCCTCTAACACTGCTTTTGTTCCAGTTCTTCCACCTCTGCCTCTGATTTTGCATGGGTGTATTTGGTTTGCATGGCCTGGTTTTTTGGTATCGGGGAGGGGGGCCACAGAGGTGGCTTCTGTGAGAAGCTGCTTGTTGGGGTTTGTAGGAGTTCTCCTTTTGTTTTTCTTTTTCTCTTAAAGAATTTTCCCCATACGTGTTGCTGGGAGACATTACCGAGCACTTAAGAGAGACAAAAAGACCGGGCCACAGGGGAGAAGGTCCAGTTGCCTGCCTTCTTTTTTACCTGGGGTTTTTTCGTGTGGGGGGCAGAGATGCCGCGAGATTTGAACTGAAAAAAGGGTTGGGTGCGGCCCCTAGCTCTCTTGTTCTCTCGGTGTTCGGGGGGGAGAGAGGCTGCGTTCACTTTGGGAAGAACTCACCCCTGCGGAGTCCTGCTTTCTCCGGCTTTTCCTCCCACCGTAAGTGAAGCTTGCTTGCGGGAGCGGCTACCTGCACTGGGAC
>VWZW01007695.1:20335-33135 GCA_013397115.1 Edolisoma coerulescens | reverse complement strand
ATTTTAGGGCAGAAATTACTTTGCCTGGTTTTGCGGGCTTAGGGCTGGCCCGCGCTTCTCTGCGGCTGTTGCGCTGCTTGAGCTGCTCTGCGCGGGGCTCCTCACGTTGCTTAATCCTTTGCCCGGAGCGCCGATAGGACGCAGCCAGCACTGAGGTGCTGAGTAGATCCCGCCCAGCACGGCACTGCGCAGCTCCGCCAGGGGGCAGCAGCGCCGCACTGCATCTCGCCTTTTCCCCGCATTCCACCTCACCTCCCCTTCCCTTTCCCGACCGCGCGCTCACCGCTTCTCGCTCAAACTAGAATGTCTGTAATTAACGCCGCGACTGTTCTTGGATTCGTGTAGCTTAATTGAGCTAGGTCCCGGTGCGTGCGCGTTTCAGCATACACCACTTGCCATAGCCCGCCACACCCTGCAAAGTGGGAGGCGCGGACCTGAGTGATCGGGGCAAGATACAGTGTCGTGGCTTGCCTACGTCTCCTCAGGGCCATGGCGGGGGAGACCGGCCCGGGCCCCGACCCTGGCAAGGGGGAATCGCCCCTCCCAGCCTTAGAACTGTTCACGGCTGGCAGAGTCCCCGCGGCCCGGCGTGGTGTCCAGGGCCCGCCCAGGGACTCCGGGGGACAGGCCGGGCCAGCGGAGAGGCAGTTTCTCCGAGTGCGTGCGTGCGTACGTTGTGATGCGGTGGATGCCTGTGTGTGCAGTATTCCTGAGCTCTTGGGAGCCTCGGTGAGAGGTTTAATCCGTTTGTTCTCAGAGACTCAGACAGCTGTCCAAAAAAGCGTCTTAACTTTGGTGGTCCGGGAGGAAGCTCTCCTGCTCGTAGGGGCCGTGTGAGCAGAGGAAGCGGTAATGACAGTCTCGGCGTGGTGCCGCTTCCCAAGCCCGAGCAGGTAATTTCGTGACGATCAGGAGTTTAACCTTTTCGGGAACGGTTTGTACTTCAGGGTCAGAGAAGAGGCTCGGTACGGGGCAGGCTCACAACTGAGTGTGTAGAGTCGGGGAGGGGGAGGGGAAGGCCCTCACCCTGTCCCACCGGGTGGCCCCGCAGAGCGTGCGGCGTGCTCAGATCCCTGTGTCTCTTCGCCCTCCCTCCCCCTCTTCCCCCAGCGCTGCGACTGCAAGGCCGCTCCCCATAAAGTCAGTCGTGTTGCTTGTCTCCTGCCCTTCTCGGCAGCCAGGTGCAGGGCTGGTTTTGACTGTCATCTAAGAGATAGGTCTGATTGGTTTGACCGGTTTGTTTCTTTTTTCCTTTTCTTTTTTTAATAAGTGCATCGATCACTTCTTCAGGAGCTGGCTGACATTTAATAGAATTGAAATGTGAGGTTCTCATAAAGTGAAATTCCCTGTCTGAGCAGATAATTATTTAACTGCCCCAAAGAAAGAGACATGTTTAGATGGGTCAAACACTGATTTTGTCTTGGGAACTCAAAATCAGACAGAAACACTCTTGCATAAGAATTTAAAAAGTAGCATTAACCCAACTTTTAAAAGTGTGTCTTTCTTTCTTTCTTTCTTTCTTTCTTTCTTTCTTTCTTTCTTTCTTTCTTTCTTTCTTTCTTTCTTTCTCTTTCTTTCTTTCTTTCTTTCTTTCTTTCTTTCTTTCTTTCTTTCTTTCTTTCTTTCTTTCTTTCTTTCTTTCTTTCTTTCTTTCTTTCTTTTTCTTTCTCGTTATTAATTTCACTCTGCTAAAGATTCCAAAGTAACTCTTTGATACCTCTGCCTCTCAGTCTTGGAGGCAGTGAGACAGAGGTATAAATACGTAGGTATAAACGGTTTGACAATAACACCTAACAAGCTCTTTGCAGTATGTATGGAGATGGATGCACTGCACATGCACAGGCAGCTTGGTTAAACGATCTTTTCTCTGTTTTGGAAGATCTGCCTCACAGACTCAACACATCCAAGTGAAAGCCAAGCGCAAAAGGAGCTGGATGCTCCTAGCACAGATGTATGCATTGGTTGGCACTGTCTCCTGTATTTGCCACTCCGAGCTCTTACCAAATGAATGAAACGGTACCACCCCACCCCCACCCCCAGAACTTATGCACCTCATTTTCAGCAGTGTATTTTGCAGTCCTTCCCATCAGAGATGCTTGGGAACCTGTGTGCGAGAAAAAGAGCCTTTTCTTGGACCAGGAAGAAATAAGCAAGTTCTGACTTCTGATACAGTCTGTCTCAAGAGAAGCTCACAGTGCAGAATGTATAAGTTTCTTTACTTAGCAGGAACTTCCACAAGGAAGTGTCTGGACTCCTTTCTCAATATAGCTTTGCATTTTATAATCCAGGTGCTCCATTTTTATTATATATTTTCATGTTTGTATGATAGCATCTATGTTTAATAATATGTAATAATAGAGATTATATGCATACTATATTGCATATTACACATTGTATGGGTATCTGTAGATCTATAGACACACATGAAATTCTTGCAGTTTCATATAACATCTAAATGTGGGTTTGAAGACTCGATCCTCCAAATTGTTAATTACATCCTCCAGGTGGATCACTGCCCTCAGGTCCAAGTTTGATACACCAGAAGGCTTTAAATCTGTTTAAGATAAAAATTGATTCCTTCGATGTTCAATAAGTCTAGTTGTTCATTTGGGGAAGAAAAAAACATGCAGAAAAATAGTGGACTATCTTTTGAAAATTGCTCCTGTCATTTCTTCACCACTTGAGAGAAATAATCCCCTTTAAACATGTCCAGAAAGTGTCATCACCCCAAAAAACAAACAAAACCCCCCAAAATAAATCCACTTCCATTATGTCAATTCATACAATAATTCATTTTCTTTCTGTAAGAATAATAATCTTGGCTAAAATAGGACAGTGATGAAGTTCATGAAAGAATCATTTGATACTTATCACATTTTTGCTTAGAAGGAATTGGTTGATACCATTTTAGTTGGAAAAACCCACGTTCATTTTTGAAGCTAGTTAAGCTCACTACTTTCCTACTTCATTTATACAGAAAATATAAAGATAACATAATGTCTTTTCTGATGTAGAGATCCCACATGAATCAATACACATATCAGAGCCCTGGTTTTCAGGTGTGCCTCGAAGAGACAAATAAGATCCAAATTGTGTGGGTGTAAACAAAAGTAATTTAAGGGCCCTTCTTACTATAATGGAAAACAACAGGATTTTGTATTTTACTTCAGTGGAAACAGAATCTTGCCTAATTTTGCAGAGTTTTAGAAAGCCAAACATGTACAGTCAAGGCATGTTCAGAAGTTCTCATTTTATTGCTTAAATACATTTTTATAATGGCATCACATTCAAACTTTTTAAAACTTAACTTCCAAAGAACACATCAAGCTTTCTATCTTGGTTTTTGAGACTATTCAGTTCTTCCCTTGGAAAAGCACCCTCTGACCTAATGAAAGTTTTGTGCAAGTTTGAATTAAGTGGTGGAAGTCTTTCTTAAATTATTCAAACAACTAACACAAAAATAATATATCTTGCAGTTATCATGTATTTCAAGTAATTTAATCTTGTGAAGAGGACCAAGTGTGGTGGGCTTTTTTCAAGATGAATTCTACAATATGGAGTTTTATAGACATCTGTCCTATGGCAGGGCATGTACTGACTGAGGACTGATTCTGGCTTTGGTACTTTCATTGCTAGGCCAGATAATTTTCGAAGTGGCCTACTTTCTGCTCACAAATACAGGTATACTATTTGCACATAGAGTTCAGAGGAGAGAAAGTCATTAGAGAAAAGATGGAAAAATAGAATTAAAGCTTTACACCTTGCCAGAATAATTAAAAAGTATTTTAAATGTTTTATCTACATTTTTTTATCCAGTAGTTGCAGTTGTATGAAAGATACTTTTTAGAAGAAGTTGTCTTGCCAAGTGGCTGGTACTGTAAAATCTAATGTATTTTGGGAGTAAATAATTTTAAATTCAGTAGTGTGTGTGTGTCCCCCTTAAATTCCTGTGAAAACACTACTGAATAGCTTGCTTTCACAGCTAAGTCTGTAAGGTCAACAATAGATGGGCTTAAGAACTGCATTTTTATATCAATAGCTACACATCCTTATAACCTGATCAACTGGCCCAAACTCTGCCCCTTTGAAATAATAAATAAATAAATGTGGTGATTATTCCCTACTTCATAATCCACTATTTTTCTCCCCTTGAATTATTAGATCTCAACAGCAACTCATGCCTAACATCACTGGAACTGACTTGCCCAGAGGGCTTAGCTGATTTCTGAAGGTCAAAAGTAATTTTCATGTATATCTATATGCATGTTGACATTATTGTATATCTAGTAACTGTTTTAAGGAGATTAAACCTGAGCGTGAATACATTCTGAAAGATGTAGACACCAGATAATGGATAGTCCATACAAGAAAGTGAGTACATGTAATCACATTGCAATGTTTATAGACAGTGTAAAAAAAAATAATTTCAATTTCTAGAGCTAAGTCTTCTTATTTATGTGCTTCAAGTAATGGCATGTTATATAAAAAAATATGCAGACAATTGTTCTAATATTAACTTTTCTGATTTGAAAGAAAATCAGTTCTAACATATTTTAAAGTCTGTTTTGAAAATAAGTACAGTAGAAGAGAAACATTTCCATGCTCATTAGAATGGAAAACATTATTTGATGGATTTTATTTTGATAATTTAAATAATAGTAGCTTTCTACTTAGTCTGACTCAGCTGCTTCTATTTATTATGTTAATCATTTTATACAACACCAAAATCGATACAAAATCAAAGATCATGTTATGCTTCTGAAAAAAATATAGGATTTTTACAATATATTGTTTATCCTAAAGCATCAAAGACATTTTTATTGTAGTGTGACCTATTTTTAAAATATAGTTTAATTCTTATTTATTAATTTTATTTCAACAACATTAATATGATCTCTCATAAAATTATTTTTATTATTAGGATATAGTATGTATCTGGTAAAGGCATCCTAAAACACGTTGTCAAATTCATCATAATTAATGTTTTCTATTTTTCACTGTTTAAACATGAAATTTGCATAATCCAGAATCTTTCTGCTGTACTGTTCTTTGCTCCAATTAGTTAAATGGCAAATCATATTCTGCCATAATTTGCCTTACAAAGGAAAGAAGGCTTAGAATTATGCCATCTCTGGTGAGCAAATTGTTAATTATTTGTTGCATATTGTAACTATTATAAATGTGGAGATTTGATTTCAGATGAGGTCTACTCAGGCATTTTTATTCTGCACCATCTCTGGCAGATATAGATGCAAGCATATTTTTGTGTGTCAATGAATCTTTTGGGAAAATTTGCAATTCGCCAAATAAAATCTTAACTAAGAAAATCAGAAGGACAATTACTGTGTCTGCAATATTGAAACTTTTGACTGGGTCCACTGCCAGCACCCCGCCAACTCCAGTCTCTCACAGATATAGGTGTGCTGCAAGTATGTCTGTGAAAGAGCAAGGGAGGGACCACAGTTCATAAAGCTTCTTGAATTAGTCACGAGAACCTGCGTTATTGTATTTAGTAGGGAACCGAAGATGTCACTGTACTAATAACCAGACAGCAGACCTCACCTTTGATGAAGCAAAAAGTCTCCATTCCCTGTGGAGACACTTCCTAGTGTTTCTAATCAATTGTTTAAAACAGCTACTCTTGCTCCTCAGCTCCAGCTGTCATTTTACATTTGCAAAGATCTTTAAAATTAATTATTGGTATAATTAGGAATAATATTAAAAATAGCAACAGGAAGGAGGGGAGGCGATGCCTGCCGGAGCCGGCAGCCCATTTGCATCCCGTGCGGTAGCCTCGCACCTCGGGGCTCTGCGCGCCCCACGTGTGGCATGTGATCTCCATCTGGGCAGGCGGGCGGGCATGCCTCGGGCGGCCCTTCAGCTCCTTCCTCCTCCTTTTCTCCTCAAACGCAGCGCCCCACAACCAAAGTCCCTGGGGCGCCGCGGAAGGACCGAGGCTCAGAGGCCAGTGTGCGGGTGCTGAGAGCGCGCCTCCGCGGAGCCCCAGCAGCCAGCACGGATCCGTGTGTCGTCCCTGCCGTGGCTTTCTGATTCGGGGCGGAAGGAGGTTAGTGGGTGGGAAATAGGGAGAAGGGGAGGGGGGAGCCACGTTGCAGTTCAGTGTGAGGCAGCACCCGTGGCTACCCCTCTCCTTTCATCACCTATGTTTTCCTCTCCTGCCTACCGGGTTAGACTCGAAAAGTCACAACCGATCTCTGCGAGGATGTATGTGACGTATGTGTCTTACTGAGGGGGCTGCGGAGGGGAGCGAATCGGTGGCAGGCATCACGGCGGTAAGTACTGGGGCACAGAGCAGCNCCCGCTGGGCTCTGGAGAAGGCCACGCTGTGTCACCCACGGGGCAGGAAGACAGTGTCTGGGGAGGGCGACCCTGCCCGCAGTCTCCCGAGGGCTCGGGAGGAAAAGGCAGGGCATCACCTCCCACTCCCCCGCCGGCCTCCTTACCGCTCTTCGATTCCTCGGATCCCTTGTTTGCTTTCTATGGCACTTCAGTCTTCTGAAAGTTTATGCTGGGCTGAGTGGNTCCTTATTTTTTTGCTTTTAATGATCAATCTTATTTAACCGAACAAAGACTATTGGATTACAAGACTGATCACCTGATAGCGACTTACCTATTGGTTTGTTAAACACACAAGCACACGTGCGTGCACACATCTATTGGAGGCTGCATTGAGCTGGAAGCGGTAACACTTGTAGGGAAACTGGTATTCACACCGTTTCGGGTAGAGCTGGTACATGTAAAGCAATACGTACACACATCCGTTCGTATCAGAAAGAGAGAGAGCAAATTGTCATGTTCCCATCCGGCTGCCTTTTAACAAATAATCAAAATAAATAAGACCTTGCTGCTGGTTAGGGTGAGGTGGAAGGGTTTGGTTTCTTGATTGCCCTGGGTGGATAAGGCTGACAATTGCTTTTCCCAGGACCGTCTGTCCATTAGTTGGAAAAAAAGCAATGCTATTGGAAAACTGTCTATGTGAAGGAGACAAGTGGAAGACAATAAATAAAACTTCTGCTTAGTTAGGTTGGAAAAGTAGGTTAGCTTCAGAAAGCCTTTTATAATGACTATGCAGGTTTTAAAGTCCTTATATACACTTCTTTCTACTCTCATTGAGTTCAGTTCTTGGGGTGTGAGGGGAGGTGCCCTGGAAAGGTAGGTGACCGTTTTATCCCACTCTAGGAGTCTGTTAATCGGCTGCAAACTGCACTCCTTTGCCAACCATTCCCAGGTTTTCTGCAATATGCCTACTATTATAGGCTGCCGTCTCAGCCTTGACGATTCTTCAACTTGACGATTGAAGATGATGGGTTTATATGTTCTGATTCATTTGTATTTGAATATGCTACTCTAGTTCTTGATTCATTCATTGCTACTGAAAAGCTGGGAAAGAAAAGGGAAGGGGGGGGTCGGACGCACACACTTGTAAGGCAAAGGACTATAATGATTTTGTGTGTTTGGACTGTCAATACCCTGTGGTGTTTTATTAAATAGGTAGTCCTAGTGTTATCAGGCACGAGAGAGAAATATATTAGATGTCTGACACTTTTTGTCAAATAGGCATGCACATAGCTCTCAGCAAAATGGCAAGGTTTTAATGAAGGTGCTGCAATTCTCTTCCAGGGGGTTCTAAGAGTGTGGGAATGTGTCCGAGCAGTGGCGTCGGTCAGCCGCAGCGCCGGCGCCCCGTCGATCCGCTCGTGCGTCCTGCCAGCACGGTACGGAGATGTGCGACCGCCAGCCCTAGCCGCTGCTCTCTCTGGATTTGGGGTATGAGTCAGGATGGGATGGGAGGATGTCGGCGTGTCTAGGGCAAAATGAGAGACACCCGTTACTATTATTTTAGTGTAAAACTTATTATCAGCAGTTCCTGGAGTTAGTAAAAGAAGAGAACAATGTTCTTCGGAGAAAAAGAGCCAGGAAAATGTTAGCGCTTGTTCTTGATTTTGGACTAGGTGTGATCAACCGGTATTTAGAGACCTCTTCAGTACTTGAGGATACAAGCTGATTTTTCATTGATTTTAATGTTATATTGGTTCCTTTAAGTAGACATACATTTTCTAAGACTGAATGCTCTTTGGTCTTGTGATGCTACTAGTGACAAACTCATTTATTCTCAAGACTAGGGTTATTTAGCAAAATTTTTCTCTTGCAGGTGCACAAAAAATGTAATTCAAAACAGAGAAGTTATTATTTTCTCTAACTATAGCCCGTTGAGGAAAGCCTATTGATATACGAAACAACCAAAATTCCTAGAATGAGATCTCGGAAATTAATTATCAAAGTACACCTGGCTAATGAGCTACTAGAATAAAAACAACAGAAAGGGGCAGTTAATCCAATCAAATATAGCCTCCAGGTTCTCGGATGCTTCTCACCCTCCTAAAAACAACATGATTAGTTCTCCTTCATTGCCATTTGTACTTATAAAAACTGCCTTTTAGTAACACAAATCTGTCCCTTTCATTTTTTTTTTTTTTTAATTTTTAAAAAGAGGAAAAGGGAATATGGATAAGGTGAAGAGTAATACGATCAGATAGAAAGTGTTTCCAATAAAAAGTTCTTTCCACACAGCATCAGCACAAAAATTAAATAAAGAATAGGGCCATTCCACTGGGGCAAATAGTAAAATTTTACTCTTGCTTCGGATAATATTGTCCTTCCCCTTCTCATGGTTTATAAGCCATGCTTTTCTTCAAACAGGAATACACAGTGATTTTTTTTTTTTTTTTTTTTTTTAAATCTTGGCAATTAAAATGCAAAGTGCTGAGAAGGCGGCGATTATTCCTGCTGAAATGTGTTTGTGGAATATTGCCTTTCCGCGTGTATATAAGACAATACAAATAAGGGGAGAGATGCTGGGGTGAGATAGTAACGGCAGGGAGAACACACAGGTGCTGCCCTTCCCTCTGCTCTCAGTGCGTCCTTCTCGAGTTTCTCTGGGAAGACTTTGCTCGCAGTGAGGCAATCACCCCGGTGAGGTCTCTAATTTTTGTGGGATACAGCCCAGATCTGGAGTCAGGAGTGTGTGTATGCGGAGGTGTGCCCAATGAAACGGTCGTTCTAGTAGGGCTGAATTCTTGCTTTACAGCAGGTCACGCAGAGACGATCGTTGCCTTGATGTCTTCTCCCCAGGCTGCGCTAGGTTGGGCAAAGTAGCGCGGTGCGGTGTGGCCCCTCCTCTCGCCCTAACCCCGCCGATCGACCGCGCTAAGCCAGGGCTGTGCCGAACACCGGTAGATGTCGCTGTCTCTCTGCCGGACGCAGCCTCCACGGGGGCTGGAAAGCTGCGCCTACTGGGACACCCCGACCTGGCTCGGGTCTCCTGGACTGCAGGCAGCCGGCCTCAAGCAGCGGCATCCCCCTCTTGATCTCACCAGCGTGCAAGGAGCCTGCCACAGAGCGGAGCCAAGGAGAGGACTTTGGGTAGGAAACACTCTATGAGTCGTGGAGCTGAGGGATACCCATGCCCTGACAACCTTTTCCACTTGCTTCGAAGCTGATGTAAAGGAAAAAATTATCCAGACTGAAACAAAATCAGGTTTAGTCCTTTCTGTGAGTCAGTTATGGAAAACAGAAAATAACTGTTCATTTCGAACCTTAATTTATTGATTGCTTATTTTATGCCAAGTTATAAACTGATTACAAAAATAGAACAACAGAAAAGACATCAAGACAATTTAGCTATTAGTACTAAAGACCATAAATATATTGTGTATGGGAACTCAACTGCATTGGCTACTTTTCCTAGATTGATGTTGAAGTTAATGTCTTGAATGCTCACTAAAAAATGGATCTAACAGAGTTTACATCACCCCTTCACTCTCCTGCCAGGAAATCTAACAATTTAGGGATTATTTTAAATATGCATGAAAATAATGAATATTAAAATTCTCACTCCCTCTTCCCCTGCCGCTCCTCTTGTCTTTCTACCTCTAATCAGGGGAGACATTATTAAATAAAGAGACATTAGCATGGCTTTGGGGTTTTTTTCTAAAGGATGTGTATTATTGGGTGCATTCACACTGGACATATAAAGAGGTCCAAATTACGAACTTTTGTGAGGGCAAAAGCCACTAAATCCAGCCTTTTCCTTACTAAAAAAAAAAAATTCTCATTTTAAGGTTTGGTTATTCTACCTAAAATTACATGGTTGTCATTTTTCAAATTTTCCTTCAAAGGTTTAAATTTAGAGAAAAATAAGAAAAGACTTTTTCTTTACCTATGTCTCCCTTCTTCTAACCCAATCTGTAAATAATGCCAAAACATGAATGTTCACACAGAGCATATCGGCGCAGATGATGATTAAAAGATAGATAGACATGGCTGAAGAGAAGGGAAATATAAGTTTAAAATAATGAATATTTAGATTATTTTAGCCATTAAAAGTATTGCAAAAAAGACGAGGAAGGGGATCTATTTCATCGATGTCCATCGCGTCAACCTGACGCCCTCTCATCTGTAATGATCAGCTGTAAGGATCAGCTGTAACGATTACCCCAAATTTGAATATTATTAATGGTACATTTTTTTTCTATCTGAAATCCATGAAATCGTCACTTTGGTGGCATTTTGAAATAATATGTGAGTTTTAAGCGCCTTTATTTTTAGCTTTAAAAGGCTAAGTATCAGGTAACAAGTTGAGGGAGTATTTATTGTTCATATTCTACCCTTGAAATTAGCGCTAAAGTGGCAAGTGACTGAGGCAAGACAGTTGTCCCCACCATGCCTGTGGCACATGCAGGGGCGGGGGAGGAGCGGACAGGCTGAGGAAACGGCCCGAGCAGAGCGCTGTCGCTGCAGGAGCCGGTGCTGCTGCCAGCTGCGGGGCTTATTCAGATGTCGTCCGCTGCCTCTGTGATTCGCAGGGACTCAGCCTCCGTATGGNTTCAGGCACCGCTCCTGAGGCAGCCCAACTGGGGCAGAGCACTGGCATCGGCGCCTTACGTCCCGTCCCGCCGGGTGCGATGCCGTCAGGGGCAACGGCGGTGCGCAGCGAGGCGGCGGCGGGGGTAAGCAGCAGCAGCAGCAGCACGGGGAGTGACGGGGCGTGGGGTCATTGCCCTACGCCGCCGAGGCAGCCGGGGGCAGGGAGGTGGCCAGGGCCGCGCTTCCGCGGGAGACAGACGCACCGCCGCACATTTGTGCCGTGGGCAGAGGGGATGTAACATACCAATATAGCCCTGCTCACCAAAACTTACACACACTCCTCACTCTCCCTCTGTGCCATCTGCTACCTGTGCACACACCCGAACTTGGGCTAGACACTCACTTCTGTGGGTCTGTCTGCATATGTTACTACAAATTTATAGGGGAGCATGATTCATGTGAGCTAATTAAAAGCAGTGAAAATAATAAATTTCCCAGACTGAGTCCCCAACATCACTTGTAAATGGGCACCTGCAGATACATGTGTTGCCCTACTGTTATTCATAAAAATGTGCAAAAAAATGTACCCACATATAAATTATTGCTCAATATGGTAAGGTAAGAACTCACCTAATGGATTATAGTATCTGTTTCAGTGATTTTTTAATGTTTTACGGGTAGGCATCTGACCACTTTTTCTTGGGTGACATATATGATGAGCACTTTAGTGTAGGTCTTGTGCAACTGGAGCTAGAGGTAGTGCTGGAAATACCATAAGAAATCCAAAGAAAGTACACATGTTGTGGAATAGGTACTGAGCAATACAAACCGAGTATGACATTCTGATCTTTATTTTTTAAAAAAAATATATGCATGGCAGTCTTGAAGGGGAGGTAATTTTCACCTTATATGTTTATGCAAGTAAGTAATCCATGGTGTAAGTAATTATCTATGCATGTATTTAGATTTTTTTTTTAAGAAAAAATGCATATATGGTTGCGCATTGTTCTTATGGAAAACATTACTCATTTAAAATATAATATTTCTGGAATATAAAAATAGAGTAATCTTCTGGTTTTAATCATGTTTAAACTACTATCTTTTTTAAAATAAGAGTTTCCCCATAAAGGTAAAGAGAAATAAGCTAATATTGTTTTTAAATGTAATTCAAGGCCTGTGGATTTTCAGATAAAGATAATGTAATGACAATGGCAATATTTTAAAATAAACTTTAAAAATGTACTTCCAGTAAAAACTTAGGTAGTTCCTTTAAAACTACCCATGTTAAGATGAATTGTAATACATTTAATAAAGTAAGCAGTTAAGACAGAACATACAAAATGTCTTCCTTAGCAAAAGCACTCCATACCTGGGTTTACACATTTTAAGATAATATACTGAAATAAAACATTCCTGAAATCCAGAGAGGTATAAGTGCATTTATAGGTTGCAATTCTGCAATGAAATATTATAAATAATTTGAATCAGTCCCCATTAAATGCATTATCTATATTGCCTCATACTTTAAAACAGTATATTTTTTTTCCTAATGTGAAGTTAATTAGGTGGTCAAATTTCCAGGTTCTACCTATTGGTATTATTGCTGAACATGGCAGTGATATGTGTCTCTCCTCTTAAGACCCGATAAGCATGTTGTGCACCTTTATTTGCTTTATTAGCTTTGTGCATATTTTGTAACCTTATACAAACAGAAGCAGGGAGGAAACTACATATAAAGGCACATACACATCAGAGTCATGCCAAAAGGGGAAGGGGAGGGGAGAAAAGAGGGGCGAAGAAAAAGGAAGGAAAGATCAGAGAAAAAGAGATAACTTCTAACTTTCGGTTAATTTAAAAATGCAAATATAACTTTACATATGCATCAATATTAAAAATAATACACGGTGGAACCA
>VWZW01007695.1:1485-20243 GCA_013397115.1 Edolisoma coerulescens | reverse complement strand
CTTGCTCTGAGACGGGCTCTTTTCCGTGCCGCGTCGCCTCCGGTCCCAGCCGGTGCACCCCAGGCTTCCGTGCTTAACTGATATTTGTTACTTCGGGGTTTTTATTGTTGTTGTTTAGGATGTTTGGCGGAGGGGAGGACGGAAGAACGGATTGTTTGTTTCATTAATTGCGATCTTCATTAATAGGGACGATCTCTCCAGGAATCTTCAGTCTCTTCTCCAAGCAGTAGGATTTGCATATTTATTTAATGCCCTGATTTCTTTGATGTATGCAAATGAAGCCGGACGTACGGTAAACCTCAAGCTGACGTCAATGAATATGACCTCGCTGTTAAACCTTGAACATGAAGCGAGGATGGGGGACGCGACGGGGGTGCATAGCCGGAGCCGCTCCGAGCCGAGCCTCATCGGACCGTGCCGGGCCAGTCCAGAGCGGCGGCCGTAGCGGGGAGGTGGCCGGACTGCCGGTAGGCACCGTCCGCAGCAGCGTTGGCTGTTTGGCTCCGCTCGTCGCTTTGCCATACTGATCAGAGCCCCTGCCCAATAAAATAATATTAAAAAAAACCCCAAAACCATTAACCTGGGTGGCCCACCCTCTCTCCCTACACGGAGGCAAAATAAAGCCCACCCTCTCGGTGCCCTATCACCATCCCCGGGAACGCCGCCGCTCCTCTTCATCAGATGATGAGCGGGAGATAGAAAACACCGATCAAGACACAAAAACTACCCCCCTCCCAGTATTGCACGACACACGCAATGCAGGTAAATCATAATTTCGAATGACTGTATCAAAACAGTGTTAGCAGTTTTATGTAAGGGATTCACTAATATCAGTGCCGGTTTAAGGAAGAAGAGGCAGAAAATGAAAAAAGTTGCTAGGCTCTGGGCAAGCGATTCACTCCTCCAGTCGATCTGATCTGCAAGTCAAAACTACTCTCTTGTGTTTGTACTGATTTCTCCCATTTGGCAAGAGAAGCTGTATTAAAGGATTCTTGGATACCTGACTGTAGAAAGTTGGCTTTGTTACCAAGGTAGAAAAGGGTAGATGTGAGCAATTTTCTAAAGATGTCTCCTTTGTATCTTTCCCTGCACTCTTTTTCCCTTTAGAAACGGGGAATGATTTGAGAACTTTTAGCTCTAGGGGAATTTTTACTGGTGAGGCTGTAGAATTAAATGCAATCAGTGTTTTGAAAATGAATAGTAGTCTTTAATAGGATCTAAGTTTTTTGTGTATGTCTGTTTTGTTATGTTCCAGAGCATCTCTTTAGAACTTGACACAGT
The DNA here is from genome assembly GCA_013397115.1 of Edolisoma coerulescens. Taxonomy (NCBI): domain Eukaryota; kingdom Metazoa; phylum Chordata; class Aves; order Passeriformes; family Campephagidae; genus Edolisoma; species Edolisoma coerulescens. Next base: position 18,962 of record VWZW01007695.1, on the reverse strand, counting down.
CACTCAGAGCAAAACAGCTCCAAGCCAGTGGCTACACACATGCACACATGCTTATACCCACACACACTCACGTGCTATTTCTCTATTCAAACATCTTGACTACACTGAAATGGCCAAGCCAGGGAATGGAAACATGAGTGTATTTCTGACTGAGAGACTGATCCAGCCTTTTATAAATCCACTCAGCAGTTTTGTGTAGCCAGGGTTTGCCCTGAATTTTATTTTAGTCTGAGATTGCATTTTTATTCTTATAGAGTTCTGTTGGTCTGCCTTGTCCCCAGGGGCTGTGTTGGCAGGAGAATCCATGAGTTTTGTGCGTGGCTGGGCTGCGACAGGGGCTGTGAAGGGCCATGGCCAGGACAGGATGGCTGGACTGCTGTCCTTGGCAGTACCTGGCAGGAAATCCGTGCCTCTGCACACTACTTGCTCCCTGGAGCCACACTCTGGATGGGATTCCCATATAACATATATATATATGCACCATACACATGACATAATACGTATATATATATATATATGCACATTTTTTAGTATTGTCCCTGCCCCAATAACTCCCCCAACATATTCTTCACACATGCTCACACTCCTTGACACCTGCCCACATGACTACAACACAGCACATGGAAAAAAACATGTGTGGATGTCATGCAGTCATCCCAGGCAGGGACAGGCTGTCTGGTAGACTCCCAAACCCCTGGCCGTCCCCAAATCCCCTCTGAGACTCATTCATTGGCACCTCTGCCCTGTAACCATCCCTGCCAACCCATTTCTTGCCCACTGCAAATGTTGAGCACAACCCCATTGTTGCATCCTCCCGGGCACATACCAGAGAGCCGTCCTGTCTCCCTCTCTTGAGGTGCATCCCCTCCCTCTCCCCACACCTATGATCAGACACACCCCCAAACTTCTCCAAAGGCACCATGCGGCTCTTTGCCTAGTTCCTGCGCTCTAAAAAGAGCTGGCATTTTCATGGGCAAGGTGTTAGTTCTGTGCCACTGGTTTTGAACCTGAAGCATTGAATGAGAAGAAGGAAACCCCAAAAAAATTTAAGAAAGCCTCCTTCCAGCAATCATTGTGTTGACGAGAGGCCACACTGCAAGTTTCATGATAACAAATTGAAAGGGATCCTTTTTCTTCTTATTATTATTACTGTTGTTGTTGACTGGTTGATCAATTTTGACAAGCTGCACAAAATGGCAATATTTCCCAAAACCAGGACCCAGAAGAATCACTTCTTCAGAAGTTAGCTGGAGGAAAGCACCTTAGAAAAACTCAACCATTTGGTGTTTCAAAAGAAATATGTGCTTTCCTTCTCTAGGAATATGTAGCCATTGCTCTTCTTCAGATGAGGCATTTATAATTTGTTCTCTCTGTCAAAATGGGACTATGAGAGGTTTTGGTGTAAATTCATTATCTCTGGCAATGCATAAACATATAGTACGAATGGGAAAAGACTGTGGCAATGGATGAACAAAAGGGCTTCAGTTCATCAGCAACAAAAGTGTTGGGAAAACTGGTTGAATTTCAGAGCACGTCCTCCTCAGCAGAGGGCTGGACTAGACCTTGGCCAATCTGTCTCCCCTCTGCCAAAAAAAACCCCTTGTGGAGCCTCACATGTAACACTTCACTTTCTACTCTGGGGCTTAGGAAGCAATATGGAAAAAAAAAAGAAAAAAACACCCCAAAACCTCCATTTTTCTTTATGGAAGCTTTCTAATTATTTTAGAACCAATCGTGCAAGAATTACGCAGTGGAAATAAGTGGCACTTTTAAATAGAGATCATAAGGAGAAAGATCTGAATTTCTGGAGATATGAAAGAACCTACTTTCTGTGCTTTAAAGGGGTCTTTGCCATGGTGGGAATCTTTGTTTTCTACTAGAGATTCATTTAGATCTGGGGTCAAATCTTTATTTTATAAAGAACAAATGTAAGTATTGTGAGGGGGATTTACAGAACCTGAATTCATTATAGGAGAGAGATCAACTTCATTGCACTTCCATGTTTTCCAATTGAGGGAGTGGGTATATGGGAACCTGAGCTCAGTTAGCAGCTCTGTGACAGGTTCAGGGGTAGGGGCTGCCTCATCCAGCATCAGACAAAACAGGTGATCTTGAGTAGGGCTCCAGGAGTTTCCACTGGTGACCGCGAGGGAAATTTGATTACCAAGGCACAGTTTTATGAGTTAACATGGTGGCTTATATTGGTTAGCTGATTTTGTATGTCTTATGCTAAACTTGTTGGTCATGTGTGTGGTTAGGTGTGGGAACTCTTAATTATCAAGCATATTGCTGGTAAAAGCAGAGTTATAATGTTTAAGTATGCAGAGAAGAAGCTTTTTAGCAGCACCTGGGTACCTTTTTAAGGTGTATAGACATAGGAACAATCATTCACTGGGTTTTAAATTAGGAAAATGGAACTAATTTCTGTTGACTCTGCATTTTCAAACTTTTTTCTAAAAAATGGAATTGAAAAAAAAATTAAAAGGTGAACTCATATTTTCGAGATTGTCAAAGTGGTGGACATTATTCAGTGTAGTAAATATATCCATGTGCCTCTGTGCTTTGTGGGCCACTTAATTGCAAGCAGGCATTACTTACTGGGTTGTCCAAAATGTAGCTTGATTAAAATATGTATCCCTTTGAGCAGGGGTGATTTAATAAATGTTTCATGAGGTTATAATTATTCTCATCTTGTCCGGGATGGCAGGGGCAGCTGCGATGCGTCCGGCCTAGCTCAGCCCGACTAAAACGTACACCTTTTTGAGGGGGGGAGGCAGCTGCGGTGGCGGCCTGCGCCATGTCGCGGCTCTAGGTGCCGCTGCCCCGAGAGTCCGGGAATGGCTGCTGGGGCACAGCACAGTGCCGGCCGCCGCTGCCTCTAGCCTTGGTGTGGGCCCTCGGGGACGCCGGTAGGCAGAGCACGTAATTGAAGAAAGGGATTTATACAATGGTGCTTTTAGTCCTCCATCTCACCCACCCACCAAAACACCCACCCGCCAATTAGCATACCTTTCCAAGAACAGCTCTAGCCCAGGACTCATGAAATGGGGGAAAAAACTTACCATAAAATAGAACTCAGTTATTTTGTAATAAATAATATGCTTTAAAACTAGAGTTGATGTAATCAATATGATGCAAAAACAGTGTTATAATTATTTACACATACAACTCTTTATATACTAACAGTTTTGTAAATATAGATCATGCCTTTCTAATGATCCTGATTTCAGGACATCGGTGATGTGAAAGACATGGAAATTCTATCAGGAACACACTGGCTTAAATGTGTTTCACATGTTTTGAGCTGAAGGGTAAGATGGAGCCTCCATCTCCTTTTCATGAGACTAAAGTATTAAAGTAACTGGCAGCTTACAGTATGCAAATATTATATATGCCTCTGTACCTTTCAGCATCTGTATTCAGCAGTCCCAAATATTCTAAATTATTTTCTTTTTCATGATAGGTGTCCACAAATAATTATGGAATTGGATTTTTTGTTATTAATTATGTCCTGCAAATATTAATTACCATATTTAACCCTGCAGATACTGGAGTACATTACTTGTATCTTTTTTTATGTCATATTAGATCATCTGCAGGAAATGTGGCTAGCTATTTCCCTGTTTAACCTAGAGTCAAACGTTTTAGTAATTTATTCAATAATCTCCAAATATTGATATACACACCACCTCCTGAACACACATGCATTTATATATTTACATACATTTCATGAACGAGAACAGTGAAATCATTTAAATTATGATCCTTTGCCTTTTTCGTAGCTATTTTTCAGATTTAATCAATGCAGGAAGACCACAGGAAATGACAATCAGGACAAGGAATGGTATTTTTATTTTTTTGTTTAATAATAAAAGTCAGGTGATAGAACATGTTCTTTAACAGCACATAGTGTATTCATGTGAAATAACTGAGTGTGGTTTTCTTTTCTTTTCCAAAATTTTGCGTTCTTGATAGTCTGCCTAATCTTATTTTGCATACCATATGTTCACCATAACAGAAATGTAATCTGCAGCTGCCTGTAAAATTCAATTGCGGTCACAAAAGAAATTATAAGACACTTTTATTAGAAGACAATCCAGTCAAGTGACTTACCTGGCTGAAAGGAAAGGGATATTATGCAGGAAATTCTTGCCTGTATTGTGTGGGTGTGATGTTTTAAATTTATGAGTCCTATTCTAATTTAGTAGGAAAAGAGTATTCATATAATGTTATACAGTTTATACAGTTATGTACTTCATAGCAGTTTAAATAGGATTCCTATGAATATTCCATACAGAAGATGGGGATACCGTAATTGGAACAAGTCCCTGTAATAATTACAGAATCATAACTATTTCTCTTTAAAATAAATAGAGGCTGTTCTTAAAAAATACATGGAGGATGTTTCTTCTTTACATCACAGCCATCTGGAGACCTATAAAAAAATTAGAAAACAAGCATGGCAATCACATACCAATTTAAAGGCCACTAATGGGCATTTATTAGAAAGGCAGGAGGAAAAAATAAATGTTTGGATTCCATATCTTCCAATATGCAGATCACTCTAAAGTGATTTTGGAAAAAATTAGCAATTTCTGTATAGAATTATTTTTATATTCACAATAAGCAAATATTTTTTGTGCAGTCTTACTGAGCACCCTTTGATTTCAAGGCCCTTCTAGATGACCGAAAGTTAGAAAATTTAATTTGCAATACGGCTAATGAACAGTTAGGTTATAATTTTCATGCTGGCTCTTTTGACTTTCTGAGGCTCTAATGATTATTCAACAAAATGTGTATTGTAGTTACTTCTTAAGTCAGTGTGTAAGGTGGTCTTGAGAACAGAGCTTGATGTTTTAAAGGTGTATTTTGCATTTTTGAAACATAGCAGTGCCTTGCATTTAACTGCAAATCCTGTGACATGGTAACATACTTTAATATATGCATTAATGTGTACATGTGTCTGTGTTAATATGTATTATATATAGAAATATCTGTATAAGCATAGACATACACACAATACACAAGGAATACCTGAATTTTCATGCCTCTGACAATGCAATGCATAAATTCACAATCCTATTGGATGTAACACATGCCTAACCACTAATACTGCTGCCTTTAGCTATTGCAAGAAGAAACATCTTTCTAACTTCCAATTTAGAGAAGCTCATTAGAATTTTACATATCAAAATGATCATGTGCCTTTAGATATATCAGATGTCTAATTGTCAAGCACAGTAATGAATAGTATAGTGTTCTAAGAATTCTAACCATTTTATGCCAAACTGTATAATCCGAAAAGAGCACTGGCATAATTAGTGCATACATCTCACATATACCAAGCACTGGTGGCAAATTGTAGTGTTTCCTTATACCAGAGTATCTAACACACATTTTAAAAAAATTCTCAGTTTCAGAGGCTGATAATCTGAAAGTACAAATGAATGGTCTCATTAGTAATGTCACTACTGAATTCAGGATTTGGCACATTAGTGATATTTATGTGTTACTTCTTCTTGGTAGCAGTATTAATTTTGGGCCTTGTCTCATAAATTATATTGTTTTCCCTTTTTCATGCTTTTGTAATATTAATCTATGATAAAAAATGGACTGGTTTATATAGATGTAATTTTACAGTGTAACCACATATTATATATATATATGTATTTAAATGCAAATACCTGTACACATGTACTTAGTCCTACACATGTATACACGGTTCCCCTGTGTACATACAAGCACACATGCTTTATTATGTGAGCAGGCTATACAGTCATTACAGAACAAGAATTTCAGTTCAACTTCATGCATTTAAATATTTCCCCTTATAAATAGTAATAATGCAAACAGGTTAATTTACAAAGAAATCTATTTAAATGCAGCAAGATGTATTCCCTATAACTCTACAGGAACATAAAGCATGATGCATTATGTTTTATTTTACTCCTTAAAACAATAGTAGCACCACAAATTTCAAGCAAGAATTCCTTTAGAAGTGTAGAGCAGTTCATATTCTCTGTGCTGAATTCTTCAATATGCATCTTATACTGACCACACTATGTATGAGCTTTTGAAATACATTTATTAATTTCAACAGTAAATATTGTAGATCTCAGTCTGGAGTTTCATTGTATCATGTATAGTTGAGAGACCTTTATTTTTTGCACTTTGGACTCAGAAAAATTCTATACAAATTATAATGTTAAATAATTCAAAGTATAATGTGGAGGAGAGGTGAATTGAGCTACTTAAATCTTGCAATGGTACACAATTCATTCTAACAGTTTAGAAAGACTTGCCTTCATCAATTTCTTGAGTAACATAAGCAGCATTCCAAATAAACACATAGAGGAAAACGCATTGCACAGTCATCCTGGTGTAAATATCTGCAAATTGCTATAGACACAAAACATAACCAAGCTGTGAAGCCATTAAAAACACATCACAGCAGGGCAAATTGTCAAAGTAGTTATACATTGACTACTGTGTAATGCAGATCTGATCCCCAGTCTCAGAAAGCAAGGCCCCACTTTAACTATAGCGAAGTGCCTCACATCTCTCTGCACAAGCAGAGGCTGCCAAAAGAGAAATGCAGGCAAAGACGTTCCACAGATCTGAAGTGCTTTTATCTATCCTTAGAGAGATAATTTCTCCAGTCTTCGGATATTAGAGTGATCTATGCTAGCAAGAAGGAAGGTAAAGGCAGCAGGTGGATTTTCCTGCAGTCGGGAGCAACAGAGGGCTTAGTCCCGGGCTGCTGCTGCTGGTGTGGCTGGCAGGGGCAGATCACTGATCACTCATGCATATCAATAACCATGCGTACTTGAAATTTCTCATGACATCATCATTATCTTTGTCTCCTGCGGTCCAGGACCTCTGATCTTGCTGGGCTGGTCCACATTTTGGCACTAAAGGTCCTCCAATGATGCCACTTTTCTCCTTCTTTCAGACCGGGGCCAGCAGCAAGACAGCAAGACTGCTTCTTCCCAGTTCTAGGAGTCCTGAGAAAGCAAGGATCTTCCCCCTGCAAAACACACATACATGCAAGATATTTACAGTCAAGTTGCCACCATTTGGTAAAATTCTCTATACCATGCATAATCTAAAGGGATCAGGAGCTGGATCCTCAAATAATCTTGTCACTTTTTACTGAAATGTGATTCTTTTTTTTCTTCCTTACACTATGCTGGAAATTGGCGATGGTTTTACATCTTTAGAGAGTCTAAAGAGTCTTTCGTGAGGCTGAAGCAATTTATAATGCAAATAGAAGCTTGTGAAGGGATGAATGCTTTTTCAGTCTTATCACATCTTGATACACCTTAATAGCTGGGTTTTTTCTGATATTAACAGATGAATTGTTGGCTATCCCTGCCGGAAATTACTGACTGAAAGAAAAAGTTCAGAGTAAACTTTGAAGACAACAGATCTCCTTTGGATGTTATTAGCTGAGCATGCGCACATGCACACACACACATCAGGTCACAATTGCATAAAAGGATGACTATTTTAAAGCAGCACTGGTACTCTTGGAGGAAACTGCACGTCTATCAAAAAAAATTTGGATTCTAGCAAGGAAAGCTAGAGGGAAGTGAGTTGTTATCTTTGGTTATCTAGCTGTATGAGTTTTTTGGTCTTCATAAAGCTAGATAACCGAAATTAAAAACTCCTTCAAGATCATCGTACACCGTGTGAAAATGAAAGACTACTGCAAGAGAGTAAAAAAAAACCCAAATAAACAAAAAAAAAACCCAACTGAGAAAGGTCAGCAATTCTTATTGAATCAACATTTTTATAGCTAAAGGTGGGAGTGGAGGGAATTAAATAGCATACTTAGTCCAAAATATGAACTTGTCAGATGCTAAATGCTGCAACAAGGAAATTGTACCAATGGTAAACATTGCATGTGCAGCTATTGCTGTTAAATAAATAAATAAGGAGAAACCTAGACCAGTTAATGTTTAACTGAGCTGAGATTTTTTTTTTTTAGAAAGTTATTTGGAAATGCTGTTTCATTTTGCAAAATTATTCATTGCAATTAAATGGCTTTAAAAATAAAGCTGATAGTTGGTTAGGATGATGATGATGGTTGCTGTTGGTGGTGATGATACAGTGTGGACTGAACTGGAAAAAAATCAGTCTGCATTCATCTTAGACAAAGCACTGAGGGATTTATTTCAAATAACATGAGATCAGGCTTTCAAAAAAAGTTTACATTGAAGTGTAGGCAGGCTTAACAATTTATAGCTACTGAGAACTTGGTGCAACTGCACAAGGATGAAAAAAGTGATGGCTGTTTTTTATTCTTCTGTTCAAAATGCAAGCACAGATGCTTCTCTGTTCCAAGAAGGTTTCCTTGAGGAGGCTATCGAAGCAGAAGGACATGATGGAGATGAGATCGCCTCCTCCCTTGTCAGTGTTAAAAATGTTCTGTCTTACTCTGTGCCTAGCATTGGAAATGAAAGTGACATTTACTCAAAAAATCCACGTGTGTGCCTCCTCTCTTTTTGTTTAAGGATGATCAGATCTATCTAGGAAACAGTTCTGGCATCCCAAACTGAAATAATTAGGACATATATAGACCTGACAGAAATAGAAAGGGGGTGGGGAAGCTGACAGTCTGTCTTTCCTAATTGATTCCGTTAAACGACCTGCAGGAGATGTGAACGGCTGGGCACTCCCATTCCCACGCTCAGGGCAAGTGGCAATTCCATGCCTCGGCAGCCTGTGACAGACAGCTCTGCTGGGGGCTGCAGAATGAAAAAACCCTCAAGTGCACTATACCATACTCATCTCCATTGCCTCCATAAGTGGAAGTATTTCCCACCCACAGCCATCTGCAGGCTCCCAAGTGAGAACATCAACTGCTCTGTGACTGTGCACTGTCTCTTTCTGTTTGTTCTGGAAACTCAGTACAAGCTCCTTGGAAGCAAGCTTCACTTTTCTTCCGTGGCCCAAGTATTACAGATGATTTAGGAGAGGCAAGGCAGAGGCAAGGCAACCTGGGAGGTGCAGCTATGCAGACTGTGCCTCTCTTCCCTGATGGAAAAAAATAGCAGACATAATGTGTTGACCTTGCAAACATCTGATGGGTTTTAATAAACACTTGTTTGGGTGCTATTCATATTTATCATTATTGCAGTTTAGGCACCTTTTACAGTGAAATTGAGCAGGTTTAATTTTTAAGGGCAACATTTTCCTTTGAATTCAACCTAAACATCTTTCCAGAGGCAGACTAGTGTCTAATACTATCTGAGAAATTGAACATCTCTAAGGTAGATTAAAATAAGATCAGAGATAAGGAAACGATTTTCAACATTGTTCATAAATTAAAGGGTTGACTTTGTACAGGCTGTTTGTTTGTGGGCTTGGTGTTTTGAGGGGTTTTTTTATTTTTTGTTTTTTTTCAATTTTTACTTATGGATAGGATGACATAAAATACTGTTCGGGTGTTTATAATGGAAATACTTACCTTTACATCACATACTCTGAGAGGAAGGAAGCAGAGAACCATTAAACAGGTCCTAGAAACAAGACACACGCTATTGATTTAAAAGAAATAATTAGCCTCCAAAGTCACCTCATCTTCCCTGTAATTCCAAATATATTCCATAGGATTTTTAAGGCTTACTCGGTGGCTTTTTTACTGAGATTCAGCTAGTACCCCAATCAATCTGTATTTACATGAATTCCCACTTTAGCTGCTGTACACATGCCAGAGTTTTACTACTGTAGTGACCGATGAGAAGCCCCTTGTTTATTTACATTTGAAGCACTGTTTGTGCAACCAGTCTTTCATTTTGAGTGCCTGTATGCCTTTCATTTACTTCTGTCCAGGGGTGCTATTTACCTAGAGCGATTGTCTACAAAAATTAATATTTACATTACAAAGTATGTGGTTTTCTTTCTGAAAGACCTTCAGTTAAGGCAATAAACTGTTTTCTGGGGAAACCTATTGTTTACTCAGGCATCCAGTGGAGTCAATTAACTTAAGCTTTTGCTTGCATCTTGGTATTTCATGCAAATTTGTTAAGAAAAACATCCAGGAAAAAACACAAATATTATAATCGTGTTGTCCATTGTAATATTAAATTGATTTGTACCATATTGAAGTTACATGAATATAAATTAATAAAACACTACTACTACTACTATTACTACTACTACTAATTATATTATTGTTATTGTTGTTATTATTTTTCCTTCATTGCTTAGAAGCAAAATGCCCCATCTCCTGCAAATCTGACTTGGGAAAAGAGAACATCTTAAAATGTAGTGTGGTCTCCAAGTTTATGCTTGCCTCATGTAGCAAATAATGTTATGCAAAATTATCTATCTGTAAATTACTGTTTCCTTAAAACTTGTAAAAAACCCCAAACAATATACATCTTTAAATAAAAAGAAGTGTAAATATCAGTTGAGCAGTCCTTTGAAGGCTAGTTTTAGCACTAGGAAAAACCAGATCAAATTTATTTAGCATGCCACTGTCATAAAACAGTTGGAGTGAAGTTGCAGGTTGTGTGAGTATGCATGTTAACTCGCAGGAATCCAGGCAGGAATCTCGGTGAAAAGGGAGCAGCAGTTGCTGTGCAAGGCCAATGTTAAAAAGGCAGCTGAATTTAACACCATCTGGAAGAAAAGATCCTTTCACAACTTTCTCACACCATCAGACAAAACTAGTGTCTCTTGTTCTGGGCCCTTGTCTATGCAACCATACAACACTGAGTCATTATACTTTTGCTGAGAGAAAATTTGAGAACACAATATGGGTAACCAGTGAATGACCAAGTTTCATTGTGCCTGCTTAAGTCAATTGAAATCTAGGTCTAGAGCTATGAATGGCAGTATTGTTTTCCTCACCAGGCCTGTACTAAATGTCAGCACAGTGTAAAGAAAAACTTGAAATCTGCAAATAACTTACCAGATTTCAATTATAATATTTTCCCACACTAGAACTAATATAATTGCTAAGGTCCACAATGCCCAAAATACAAAAAGAATCAGAGAAAAATGAGTTCATTTACAAGTTATTTTATTCAGATAAACTTATTAATTTTCTTATGGGAACTTGAATTCAGCATATAGAGATGGCTTATTGTTTCCTGAGAAGTTCAAGTTATAAACCAGATTTTTATGTAATTAAGAAAATAAACTGTGTCAGCAAGCTTGTATCTTGCAACTATTCCAACTCTAGCTTGGGACTGATAAAACATAAATAAGTATAATCCATATTACACAGGTTGCTTCTGAGTTGAGTCTAGGGAAAGAGTTATGCTTGAATAATTAGAAGAAATAAGGCTGAAGTAGATAAACAAAGTAATAGGTAACATATTTCTGTAGGTGTTAATAAAATATATTAATAGATCTCAATGTAGATTCAGGTACCAGAAGAAATGTTTTCAGTTATCTCAGTTTTTATTACCTTTTTTTTTTCCTGCTTGATAATAGTTTCTATTATAAATGCTATTCAGTTCAGTCTTCTGTTTAGGATTCATATAGCAATTGGCACAATGCAGACTAAGAATAAGAAACAGTTCAAATACATTACAAGGAGTTAGTTACATATTTTATTAGAACACCTGTGTTTTTAATCTAATTGACTGTGATTTTGTTGGTTTCATTAAATGTCATACAGTTCTTATCATAAAACTGCAAAGCAATGAGTAACTACACTTTTGATGAATAATACATCTATGCCAACCACATTAACTAGCAAATTTCTAAGCAGGAAAAATATCTGCAGCATTTGTCATTTGTAGTTCTATTGTGTAATACTGACAGAGACCACTCAGAGTGGCTTGTGAAAAATTAATGTTGGAAAAGTTGTATTTTCTTAAAGACTTTTGTTAAGTTAAGAACAATAATATGAATTAGGATAATCCAGACTTGAAGTATAAAGAGCAGAATGACAATAGCACATGCTTATATTCCATTCATAGCAGGTAGAAAAAAAAGGCAAAACTCTGAAAGCCATAGTGCTAGTGGGACTGTTGCATTGACAGTAACAAAAGCTGAATATTGTACAAAATTTGGCAGCGAGGGAAACTATATTTGCCAGTCCAGGAATTGGTTGTATGAATGGACATATTCATGAGTGCATCCATGCCTTCCTGAAGTTGCCATTAATATGCATTAACATAGAAGAAATTCATTATTTGTTTCAATTGAAATGGAAATACTTCAATTTCAATATGTGAAATATTTCATTTTATAAAGGACTTGAGTGTGCTGTCTTTTAGGGCAGATTTGGCCTTTCCTGTGTGAATTAGAAGTTGTTTTCTCATTTCTGTTGACTAGCTCCAGAAGTGAGGGTGAAGTAGCAGCCCCACAGAGACACAATGAAAAAGTCCATTTAGATTTATAAAATGCATAACACTTTCACATATTTCATACTCTGGGATGAGCACAATAATTAGCTCTTACCTCCTTCATTATTTTAATTTAGAGGAAAGAAAATGCCAGGCTTCTGACAATTAAATTTCCCCACTCAGTGGTAAATGCATGAGATAAAAATGAATATATTTTTATGGACTTCTCTTGAGGGAATGGGAAAGGAGAAGGAGAAAGAAGCCCTTTGGATTTGTAATTGTCTACTAACAATAACCTATTTTGCTATTCTTGAACCTGTTGCACATATTTAGCTATATACATATGTACATGTATATATAGACCTATAGATTTATAGTGTGTGGTGTAAAGCAGGTGTGAAGATTATCTGCAAGGTCCAGAGTCTAATCTGGATGAAATTGTTATTAGCTTTGCTGGGAGCAGGACTGAGTCTCATACCAGAGTGTTGTTGATTTATACACATACATATATTAGGAGAAAGGAAGGGGAGTGGGATGTTCAGTCTGTCATTAAAGGTAATGCAATTCCCCCCCAGTTCAATATGATTAAGACTAAGGTATTAATGAGCCAAATTTTGCAGTCCTTGTTCTTCGAACTGCCATTGAAAGATTGGATTCATGGTTGCCCATACCCATACATGTTGAAGACAGTGTGATTTGCTTTTGGATAAGATGGAAAATAGGTCAATGAAATAGTTAGCATTAGTCTTCATAGATTTTGGTCTTGATCTTGTGTCATATCTGACAGTATTAATTGGGGAAATCTATTATTATAGCATAGCTTGCCAAGGAAGGAGCTCTGGCTGTCTACAGTGAACAAATCCATGAGTCAGGGGAGAAGAAAGATTCTTTGGGACCCCAACGAAGGAAAGGCCCTGTGCTTTGGCCCTGTAGGGTCTATGCATGAGGATTCCCTTCTAGAGAATGAGGAAGCTGCAGGCAGAGCTGACAGGGGCCTGTGCCTGCTACCCTCCCACCCGAGCTCACCCAGTGTGGGTCCTGGCCATCCTTGGCAAGCTTGAGGCTTGCTGGCTTCCCAGAGAAGAGACACATGACACTTTAACAGCTTTTTCAACCGAATTTAACTGAATTAAACCAAAGATGAGCAGAAACCTTGGTGTTGGAAACCGCTTGCTGCCCTGGTCTCAGCCTGAAGCAAGGGACATGCAGGAGGCACCCCTGCAAGACCTAACCCCCATGACCTCCCACTACTGAGGGCCACTGCCATGCCGAGATGGCAGTGGAGCCATTCCCTACCGGTGGAGCTTTGAGTGCCTCCTGCAACTGGGGTGCTGATTAGCATTTCCTAGAAGACCAGCAGCTGCAGCAGGGCTCTCCCAGGTGCTGCTAGGCCAGGTTAGTCGTGCTGGGGATCACCCTTCCTCCCACCCCCTTGGCTGCCCACCTTTTTCTGCCCTATAGTCTTATATATAGTTACATGCATATGTATTTAGCTTGTATACTTATATATAGTTACAGTCACTTGCAATTAATAATTTTGGTTCTTCTATCTGTTGGGCTACAAAATGTGCATTATTAATTACAGCTATTAATTGTTGCTAGTGATTAATATTAATTAGAACTTCCTTTACTAAGAAGCAGTCATTTGTGTCCACAGGCTCACACAAACAAGTTATAAAAGCAGAGTCCCCTCCCAGCAGGTATTGCAAAGTAATTGAGTTATTATTATACTGGTTTGTCATTATCTCAAGGGCTTTTATTTGCATATGGAAAGCTCCTCCTGTGGATAAAGTGAAAACTCTCCAGGTGAGCAACTGTCCCTGGCTTGAGGGTTGCCTCGTGGCCCCTTGCCCAGCACACCCTGCTGCCTGGCCATGAGGACTTCATGCCGAGGGAGACGCTGGCAGCCAATAATGGTTCTGGCATGCCGCAATAAGGGTGGTGGTGACAGTGGTATTGGGAGCTGCTCCCTGCCCCCCTTCCCTCCTCACACCTCAGGAAAGCCTCCTGTACATCGGAGAGTTACCTCCTGACCAACGTGTTCTCAGAAGGCTCTGCTCTCCCCTCTAGGTAGAAAGAAGTTGACAAGAGGTTGTTTACAAAAAAATTGAGTCTTAAGTATTTACTAAAGCCAGTTAATGACATCATGCATGGACATTTAAACTTGTTGGAAGGATTACAGAGAAATCATACTGTCCCCAGCTAATGATACCATCTTAACATTTCAATTTTTTAAGATGTAGCTAAATCCACCTCGGCATGGTGCACGACCTTTTTTACCTGCATGGAGGCCAAGGAACACGAGGAGTAAGGGCAAGTACGATACAAGGACACCTGGTCAGACAAGGACATTCCTCAGTTCCAGCTGCCTGCTATTGCCTTTTCTAGTTCAGTGTTCTATCAACAGTCAGGGTAAAGCTGCATTTCTAAAATGCACCCTAATGACTAATGTTGCCTCCCCAGTATCAAGGCCTTGCTAAGTTTTTTCTTTCATAGGTAAACAGCAGCGGTTCCAACAGATCTCAGTTGCTCTTTCCTAGGGCTCTGCCATAGGCTAATAACGAGGGCTAATTTTTCCATGCTAGATTTTTTTGCTTTAATTTCCTCTGAAGCAATATTTGATACAATGCAAATGTTGCTGGTTAGTTGCTGCATCAATAGTAGATTTACAGCACCTTCTAAGAAGCAGCATTTTGAAAATGATGTTTTGTTTGTAATGTCATTCAGTTTTATTTTTTTAATCTGGGCTACACCTAGAGGTATTTCTAAAATAACTTATAGTAGAATGGCAAACACACACATAATGTAGACATAATCACAGGATACATAGAGTTCAGAGCAAGACTGAGCTTTTTCCTCCAGGTGTAGGTGGCCTGATGTGAGAACATAATTTTCAGTTCCTCGATCTCTTACAAAATAGCTAAGGTAACATTCCTAACATTGGAAGGTAATTGTGATACATGAAGGGACGAGACCCACCAGCAGAGATGCAATCAAATCCAAGGTTTTATTCGGAAGCATCAATATATATATTTCTACTCCTAAGAACTTTATTTTGGTTACAATGCACAGGCTTAATCACAGTTCCACAATAAATCAGTCCTCTTGACATCTTCTATTGTTCTCTTCAAAGCCATGGCTAGTAGAGCGCGAAGTGCATACTTTTCCAAGTTTCTTCGTGGAATAGTGGAGATGGTGTGCTGTTCTATGTTGACATAGAAACTTGTTCATCCAGTTCTGTCTCAGGTACACACTGACCAGGGAGATGCTGCTGCTGCTGTCGTTGCTGCTGCTGTTGCTTTCTGTTTAACTCTTTCCTTACACCAACACCTGTTACCCCAACAGATAATGATGAACTTTTATTTATTCACTTATCCTAAATAATGATTATTTAAATATCTATGCTAAAGTGCAATGTGGTGAGAACACAGGTTACCTTCATTTGCTTAATGTTTTGTAGACTATTATGGCTTTGATGATGCTGAAAACCATGTGAGTAAGGGCACAGCAATGAGCAGGATCACCAGCCTCCTCTGATACAGAAGCTAAGGAAACTGCCAATATAAAAGATTTTTATAAGGAACTGCCTTCTGTTTAGCCTTTCCACTTCCAGTTTGTGTATCAGTATGGAGAAAATAGAAACTAGATCAAAATGAACTTTATATATTAGTGACTATGAGAAATGATCAATATTTTGTCTTGTTTAAAGTCTAAGAAGAGGTGTTTGGGGAAAAAAATATTTCATGCTTTAGGTCAAAGCTTGGTCAGTGTATCTTTGGACTTGAATAGTATCAGCATTTGGCCCTTTGTAAAGAACCTGTATGTTCTGATCAGGACCATTTTAATTCCAAAATAAACTCTATGCAAAGAGAAAGTGGCTTATAGTTGTTTTTTAAAATCAGAATTTTTAAGAGACATTTTTTCAGATAAGTTACATTTTTTCTGTTACTAATGTCAGTTCTCTGAAAGGGATGTTAACAAAAATACTCTGCTGTCATTGACATGTAGAATATTATCTTTAGGGAACAGAGTTGGGGGTGTTATAAAATATCATCATGAGAATATCAGTAATAGTTTAATGTAATTGGAATCTAACATACAATAACCTTGTATGAGAAAGCTGGAGTCAGTAACAGAAAACCTGCACAATAAGGATAAAATGTACATGTGTGATTTTTTTCTCACCTAAATCAGCAGCAGTTGTGGTACATCAAAAAATGTAAAATTAACACTCTTTTGTATAAATATAAATTATTGGTTTTAGATGTTTTCTGTTACAGAAAACAATTTCTTTTGAAGCACTCTAGAATTCTCTGTAGGTGCGTAGAAAAGTATAACCTTGTGGTCTACCAACTGAAATGGAAGTGAAGCTAATTCTTCACTTATTTTTCTGTATTAAATATTTGCTTCAAAAAAGACCATTAAAACCTAATTTTCTATGACTGTAATTGATATAAGCATACATTATATAGGTTATTGTTTATATAATTACTAAGGATTTTATGAGGTACCAATATTTTACCAGTAGCCATAAACAGTCAGTGTTTCATCACCCTCATTGTAAAAAGTTTCTTACATCTAGTTTGAATCTACCCTCTTTTAGTTTAAAACCATTACCCCATGTCATATTCCTACAGGCCCTATTAAAAAGTCTATCCCACTCTTCCTTATAGGCCTCCTTTAAGTACGGAAAGGCCTCAATCAGGTCTCCCTGAAGCCTTTTCTTGTCCAGGCTAAAAAACCCCATCTCTCAGCCTTTCCTCATAGGAGAGATGTCCTGTCTCTGATCATTTTTGTGGCCCTTTTCTGGATCCACTCCAACAGGACCATGTCTTTCTTGTACTGAGGACCCCAGAGCTCTAGGCAGTACTCCATCCAGGTGGAGTCTCACTAGAGTAGAGGGGGAGAATCACCTCCCTCGACCTGCTGGCCACAGTTCTTTTTTATGCATCTTAGGATACGATTGGCTTTCTGCAATGCAAGCGCACATTGCCAGCTGTTTCGGTTTTAGAAGTTACCCTTTTGTTTTCCTTTTCTCTTAAAGAATTTTTCCCATACAGGCAGCTAGGAGACAAATCACTGAGTACTTAAGAGAGACAAAAGAACCTGGCCACAGGAAGGGAGGGTCTTCGAGCTGCTTCTTTTTTTTTTACTTGGTGTGGAGTGTGG
>VWZW01007693.1:72517-134466 GCA_013397115.1 Edolisoma coerulescens | reverse complement strand
CGGCGCCGCCATTGCTGCCGCCCCGGTGAACTCGGCTCCCCCGGGTTTGTTCCGCCCGGGGAATGAGGAGAGCACGGGAAAGCCTCAAAGTGTTTCTCATTCCCTCCTCACCGCAACCTCCAGGTTTCAGGCAGAGATAATTCCGAGGGGTTATCAGTGTTTAGCCATAAAGGAAGCAGGGACTGACCTGCCTTCACCAATGTCAGCCTGTCTGGGGTCAAGAGTGCAAAAGACCCATTTGCACTTGTCTCTAACAATACAAAAATTGATTTGCAGGTCCAGTGGGTTCCCTTTATCTCTTTGTCCAGGGGAAAAGCACCTCTGAAGCTTTAAAAGGGATTTCTACTCTGGGTAATGCTCCTTACACGAACCATCCTGTTAAAACATGATGGTTATTGCCCATGATTTTTGAGTACTTAACTTAAACAACACAATTTTTATCAATGTTAGAGCACTCTTAGCGTACAGGCTGTTTTGCAGGATGCCAAACTTTCAAAAAGTTTCTCCTTTTAATGAAAACAGAACTTTTTAAAAGGCCACATTCACAAGGAATTCGAGCAGCACCTCTGTGTTTGCAGCCAAATCAGAATCAGAAAGATCCCTGTTTTATTTGATAACCTGATGCGTCTTTCCATGTTTCAGCCTCAGAAGATTTTATGGTGGCAGTTCGAAATCAGAGAGTTTTCCTTTTTGTTTCTCTGTAACTTGGGAAGAACTGACTTGGAGTTCTCCCCCTGTGTTCCATGGAAAATGAGACATGAACTGCTCTACAAACTCACCCTGATGGAGCACTTTGGGAAGAGCTGTAGTGAATCTTTTAGATTTGATCAGGGATCGCCTGATTTTGTGCCTGGTCCTCCACAGATTGAGAAGAGCAGATGAAATAATCAATTCAGACGCATTTCTTCGGAAATTAAAGATGCTTTTGCCACTGACATTTGAGACGTCAAGAAATCAGCACTCATTTCAAAATGGAAAATGCACTTTTCCTTTCCAAATGGGAGAGGTGTGGCTGAATCAAATCCATTCTCCGGTGCTAATATAGAAATTAGCTTTTAGTAGAACCATCTCTGCAGCACTCCCCACCCTTTTCTTTCCCTCTCTTTGTCTGAAATGACCACAATATCCTAAATTAACACTGAACTCACTCAAACCACACATTTAGCTGTTGTCTTGCCTTCAGTTTTCCTCTCTCATCCCCATCCTGCTGCTGCTTCTTAACACTCTCTTGGAAATTATTGAACTCTCAGTTGGCTCTGGAGCAGCACTTCAGAAAGAAAACAGTCTGACACATATTTTATCATATTTTCTGTTAGATTTTCCATAGTATCATAGAAGTTTTGGGTTGGAAGGGACCTTAAAGATCATCCAGTTCCACCTGAACACCTTCCACTATCCCAGCTTAATCCATGCCCCATCCAACCTGGCTTCGAAGGTTTTGGATGAGGAATAGCAACAATTCCCTGCACCTGTGACAGCTCTACATCCCCACCAGCACCCAAAAGCAGGGAAAAAAAGGAGGAAAATACACATCAACAGCAATTAAATAAACACTGAATCCTGCACCAAAACACTGGCCATGAACTCCACCTCCAGTTTCATGCCTGAGGTTTGTCTGCCTATTTAGCCAACATGGAAGTTTGGCTTTTTCGCGCTTCCCCTTGGGAGAAGTTTGGCTTTAAGTCCAAACCTTGTGGTCACTCTCACTATATTTCCCCCAGAGCTGTGCTGCTGTGGCTGTCTTAAAATAAATGGAGCTTTTAAAGAGGGAAAAAAGCAGAAAACAACTGGGGTTTTTTTTTATTATGGAAGGAGAGGAAAGTTTTTCCTGACATCCTCCTTGGAAAGGCTTTAATGGAGTTGTGTGTGTACAGTTATATATGAATATGTTTGTAGATATATAGAGGGAACCTCGTGGGATGAGGAAGGAGTGGAAAAATACCATCTTAAACCAGGAAAAATCAGGGAAACTCTGGAATGTTTCCCAGAGAAGTTATGGACTCCCCATCCCTGGAAGTGTCCAAGGCCAGGTTGGAACAACCTGGGACAGTGGAAGGTGTCCCTGCCCATGGCAGGGGTGGCACTGGATGATTTTTAAGATCCCTTCCAACCCAAACCATTCTGGGATTCAGGGGTTCTATGGATGCCCTGCCTGCAGCACCCATGGCTGTGCCCTGAACATGCTCATTCCTCTCCTGCCCCTGCTCTTCAGCACAGAGATTTCCAGTCCTACCCCCTTAAAATAACTCCTCTCCCTGGAGAGTTTATCTTGGCCTAGGTGGCTCAGAAGCATCCTCTGTTTTTTCCTAATAAAAAAACGCACACAAAATGTGTGACAGAACATTTGTCTTCAAAACCCTCTCAGAGTTCCAGCACGAGCTGTTTACTCTCTTCACCCCAGAGAAAAACAGCAGCTGGTTGGTTTATTTGGGTTTTTTGGAGGGGTGTTGTGGGGTTATTTTTCTTCGTCAGGCATTTAACAGTATTTTATCCGCAACAGGAAACCAGGGTTACAGTTAGGTCAGGTTGTAGAGTCTCCTAGATCGCTGAGGAAAATAATAAACATGCAGACAGCAAACCCTTGGAAAAGGAGAAGGGAGATGTTGCCTCCATAAAGAGTAAATCAAGTGTTTTTCCAGGAAAGAGCAAAGGGAATGTTTGGGGATGTCAGAGGGATTCCAGGCATGACAGGGAGCAAGGACCCGAGCTCATGTGCAGCTCCACGTGAGGGACGTTGTGAATCATCAAATCAGGGAATCATGGAATGGTTTGGGTTGGGAGGGACCTTAAAGCTCATCCCATTCCACCCCCTGCCATGGGCAGGGACACCTTCCACTGTCCCAGGCTGCTCCAAGCCCCATCAAACACTTCCACAGTTCATTTGGGACAAGGAGGGAGGAAAGGTGGGAGACAGAGAATTGTTGGTAAAGCCCAAATTCCTCCCCAGCACCCTCCGAAATCAAGGAATATTCCTTGCTCCTTCAAAGCTGGGGTGAATCCAACTTCCTGAGGAGGGAGCCAAGGCTCCGTCGGTTTGGAGTTCAGGCATTTAATCCCTCACAATTGTATTTCCAAGGCTGGAAAAAGAAAGGAGCTGTTCCCTTCTGTGCCTATCCTGCCTCCCTAAAATCAGGATAGGGATGCTGTGCCTGGAGTGGGAAAAATCGGCTCAAACAACACCTAAAAGCAAAGCTGTCAGTGGTGAAGGGAGGAGGGGGCATCATTTTGGTGCTGAATAAGGCTGGAAGCAGCCTGGCTCATCAGTCCCGGAGTTAATCACCCCGCTAATGAGGCGAAGATGTGGCAGAGCTGATAAGGGACCTGATAAAGCAACTAACAAGGGAAACTACTGATAACTTATCTAAAGCTGCTGAGTTGACACGGCTGCCTGGGACAGCTGACTGGCGCTTTATCCCATAAAAAACCAGTCCTGCTTTTTAAAGGGAGAGTCTTTGGACATTCCCTTTCTTGGAGATTCTTCCCCGGAGTGGGGAATTCCCTTGAGAACGAGCACAAGAGTTTAGCCCCCTTTCCTTGGTCTGGGTGAATGGCATCAATCTCTACTCACTAATTAGTTTTGATGGTTTTAATTTAATTGCTTCAATGTACTGCACTCTACTACTGTGTAGTAAATAAGTCTGATTAAGGTTTTTAGTCTGATCCTTGTCGTAATAAATTATTTTTATATGAATATGTTCGGGTTACCTTTCTTAATCCTGAGGGACAAAGTCGTATAAAGGTTTAATTCCACCTAGATAATTGTTTAGATAGAAACTGTTGATTAAGTCTGGGGCTAAGATTGGGTCCAGCTCCACCCAGATTCCTCTCTGAGAAGGAGTTTAGAAAGCTAGGGGGTGGTTTCTGCCCTTCAACTCTTTAACAGACTTTGTCTGAAGCTCCCATTCTGCCCGTGACATCGATGGTGATATTTGTGGTAAAAATAACTTAAAGAAACACCACTTATACCACACCAAGCGTGGTCAGTCCCAAAGATGATGTTCCCAGGCTGTTTCTCTGTCAGGGAGCTGTGCAGAGCAATGAGGTCCCCCCTGAGCCTCCTCTTCTCCAGACTGAGCCCCCCCAGCTCCCTCAGTGACACCTCAGGAAACTTGGAATGTCAGGACTATGGAGCCCTTCAAGGCCAGGCTGTAAAACCAGGGAATAAAGCAATGATTTATTTTGATTTTTACCCTTATGTGCTTTGCCTGTGGATTTATCACCCAAATTCTCAGTTTCTCTATTGCCATGGTATAATCACAGGTGTTCATTGGAGTTAATTCCATGTATCCCTGAGGAATTGTAGTGATATATCCTGAATTTTATTCAATGATGGCTTTAAAACCCACTAATAACTTGTTATTTTTCACCAGAAGATGACAACTTCCTCAGCAACCCAATCTTGGTGAAGAAGAAGCCAATTTACTTCTCCAAAATATCCCAAATTTTACATTACCACCAGTGACACAGTTTGTAGATTACCAGAGCCACCAGGATGTTCCTCAAACCTTCCCAGATCCTGTTTTCCCGGCAGTTTGGGGCCAAAATTCCTTGAGACATCAGCGTGGCTTTAATTTTCCACATGGAAATTCTTCATTTCTGTGTCCACAACATCCCTGATGGCTTCAGTGCCTCCATCATGGCTCAGGACATGAGAAAAAAAGAAACAGAGCTGGGCTTCACCTCCTCCCTGTAGGGAGCATTTGGCTGCAGGTTACAAATTATTTTCTCCCTGCTTTTTGCATGGATCAAACACCTGGAAAATNGTTTTTAATTTTTAAAATATTTTAAGTATTTTTTAAATGATTTTAAAAGTTTCCATCTAAGATTGTTTTTGGAGTTTCATGAATATTCATGGCATCCCAGAATGGTTTGTGTGGGAAGGAACTTTAAGGATCATCTCATTCCAACCCCCTGCCACGGGCAGGGATGCCTTCTGCTACCCCAGGTTGCTCAGGGAGTTTTTGGAGCTGGAATTATTCCCACTGGAGACCAGATCTTTGCCCACGAGATCCATCACAGGTGTGTAAGGATGGAGGCAGGGAGGGAGGGATGTTCTGCCCACACATCTGGGGCTGTTTCAAGTGCCCCAGGGTCTCTTCCTGGATTTTTCTGGATCCAAGCTGCTCCTCCAACTTCTCTCTACAACTCAGACACTTCCTTGGATGGAGGAGCCACAACCTGTGCCTGGTGTGGAGGTGAGGGAGGATCAGCTTGGATTTGCCTTCCAGCAGATCCAACTGTTCCGTGACTCTGCCCTGGCAGTGGGATACTCACCCTGAGTTTGGTTTGAAGGCTCTTGGGTGTTTCCAAAACTCAAGAATTTTTTTAAAATTCCCAGAATTTTGACAGGATATGAGATTCTCTTTCTTCTCTCTCTAGGCAGCTCCTCTGAGTTGTGAAGCAGGACAAAAAAAAAAGAGGTCTGGGAATTATTCTGCCTGTTCTTCTGGAGCAGGAATTAATGTTCCATGTTAGTGGAACACGCCAGCTCTTGTTCTCTCTGCCATCCCTCAAACAATTTCGCTCCTGGCTAATTAGGAAGCCAACACGGAGTGAAACACCTGTGTGCTGGAAGAGTTTCCCTGGAGATCCATCCTCACTCCTCATGGAGAACTGGAAGGGGAATCCATTAAAAAGAACAAGGGGGAGGGAAAAAAAATCAATAATCTAATTAGAAAACATTATCTGAGGTAATGATGCCAATTAAAGAGCACTGCAGCCATTTCCAGGGCTTGGAGTGTCTGAGGAGGGTGGGCCCTGGAGGGCACCAATCCTGCTCCCCCTGGCACGGGGCTGCCACTGAGCTCTGGCATTCCTTGGGGCTGTGCCGGGAATTGATGGGTGCCCAAGAGGGAATCCAAGAGGGGAAAAACCTCTCTCCTGGTCTAGGAAGGTCCTTAATTTCAAGAAGTGGAGCCTGAAGGGCGCATGGCTGAAGGTGAATAGGGAGAGGTTTTCAACACAAGTAAGAAACACCCCCCAAAACCTTCCCAGAAACAGAGAACTGCCCAGGGAGAGCTGAGGAGAGGTTTGGGAGCAGAGCTCCTGTCTGGGAAGGACCTGGAGCAGTGATTTAGGGAATTCGTGGTGGTGGCTGATCCATTTGGTGCTCAGAGATGGAGGCAGTTTGCCTGCTCTCCTTACAGAACAGAACTGCATGGAAGAAATTCCTTTTCCTTTTCTTCCAGTACCAGCAATCCACACAATCCCAAGGAATTTGGATTCCAAGGAGCTGTAAGATCCTCGGGAAAGTGTCAGTTTTATCCCTTGCCATCACACAGGCAAAACCTTCAAATTCTTTATGTTTGAGGTGTCCCTGCCCACGGCAGGAGGGCAGAACAAGATGATTTTTAGGCTCCCTCTTTAAAGCAGGGACACCTTCCACTGTCCCAGGCTGCTCCAAGCCCCAATGTCCAGCCTGGCCTTGGACACTGCCAGGGATCCAGGGGCAGCCACAGCTGCTCTGGGCAACCTAATCAGGAGTGATTACACAAAAGAGGAATTGTGTAAAATTTGCTAATGATTATTTGTCATCAACCAGGAGCTTTTTATATTTTGAGGACTTCTAATTTTCTCGATGCCGCTTTTCCTGTGCTTTTCTTTTTTCCTTCTTTCCTTCAGTGGGAGAAGAGGAGTGGAACAAATGATGGGAATTGGTTTTGTGGCTCTGGGGCTGCTTTTCCCTTTTCACACACTCTGCAAGGAAAGCTGCTATAATTCTGAGTGTTTCACTTGAAATCCCAGGATCATCCAGGTTGGAAGAGCCCTTCAGGACCATCCAGTGCCACCAGCATCACCCCAAACCCTGTCCCCAAGGGCCACACCCAGACTCCTCCTGAACATTCCCACAGACAGTGACTCCCCCACCTCCCTGGGCAGCTCATTCCAAGGCCTGACCATTATTTCATGGAAAACTTTTTTCCAATCTCCAACCTGAGCCTCCCCTGGTGCAATTTGAGGCCATTTCCTCTCATCCTTTTCCTTGGGACATGGCAGAAAACTGGGCTAATCTGGCTCTACTTGTGAGGTGAAGTTGGTCAATAAATCCATGTTTTCAGGCTTAAAATCTTCATTTTGGCCTGTGGAAAAGTTTATTTTTTTCTCCACTCTTTTTGTGGAATATTGTCAGGAGCTGGAATTGTTGAGAGGGAGAACACCCTCTGCTGTGTTGCTCTATTGTTGTTTAAGTTCTTCATTTTTATGGCTGTTTTGGTCATAACTAAAGTTAAAAGCTATTCACAGCATTCCAGTGCCAAATCCCAGTTTTTCTCCAGCTGTTCCTGTAAATTTTGTCTTTTTAACAGAACTTTTCCCCTTGATATTGAGCTGAAACACACTGGCAAACATTCACAGTACACAGCAGAGAGATTTGGTTCAAGGAAAACGCTTCTCTTGCATGTGTTGTACCAGAAAACTGGGAATGTGGGGCTTTTTCTTGCTCCCAGATGTTTCTTCTTCTCTCTCATTCCCTCCTTGCAGCTCCTCAGCTCCAGGGAAAGCAGCACTTTATCCTTTGCTCCTCTGAGGCTGCTGCTCCTCTCCTCTTTTACTCTCTCCAATGCTCACGGGGGAGAAAAGCACTTAAAGGTCTCTTTTGGGGCTGAGTCTCCATCCCTCTCAATTCTCCAGGATGCTAAAGGGGACCTGGGGGGGCTTCCCATAAATAAAAGGTGTTTTAGTGTTCATTAGACACCCTTTGTCCCCTCCTCTTCATCTCCTTGATTTGTGTTCTCATCCACAAACGAGGGGAGTTCACAGGCGGTGCAGTGATGGGGTTTGGAGTCTTTTCTGCCCAGGAAAAACAGACACACAGAATTCCAGAATCAGAAGGAATTGCTTCCTGGAAAGGGAGGTCAGGCCTTGGCAGAGGCTGCTCAGGGAGGTTTGGAGTGCCCATCCCTGGAGGTGTCCAAGGAGTGCCTGGAGGTGGCACTCAGTGCTCTGGGTTGGGGACAAGGTGGGCATCGGGCACAGCTTGGCCTGGCTGGGCTGGGAGGGCTTTTCCAACCTCGGGATTCTGGGATCTGTTGGAGGACACAAAAGGCAAGTTTGCCTTTGTCACCACAAAGTTCAGGAAAAATGACAGGAAAGAAATAGCAAATGAGAAGTAAATAAAAGGGAATTACAAAAAAGCCTGGAGAAGGACTTTTCACAAGGGCATGGAGTGATGGGAAAAGGGGGAATGGCCTTAAGCTGAAAGAGGGCAGGGCTGGATAGGATATTGGGAAGGAATTGTTCCCTGGGAGGGTGGGCAGGCCCTGGCACAGGGTGCCCAGAGCAGCTGTGGCTGCCCCTGGATCCCTGGCAGTGCCCAAGGCCAGGTTGGACATTGGGGCTTGGAGCAGCCTGGGACAGTGGGAGGTGTCGGAGTTGGAACAACATGATTTTTAAGGTCCTTTCCAACCCAACCCATCCCATGATTCCGTGAATATTCCCATTTATCACACATACAGGATTCCTGGCATGTCTTTAAAAACAGACTTTCTAGCAGACCAGGTTGATCAAGGTGTGATCCTTGGCTTTTCCTCCTTGCAATCCTCATTTTCAGCAATCCTTCAAATCCAGCTTTGCTGAGCTTCCTCATCAAGCCCAGCTTGTCAGGATTTATTTGAAAATCAGCTTTTCTTATATCGTTCTGCACTAACAAAGTTCCCTCTCAAAGCAGATTGCTGTGCCAAGAAAACACAGGGATCCTTGGACATTAGTGCTCCCCCTCTGAGTTTTATTTAAAAGCTCTGACTGATAATTCAGATTTTATTCCCTATTTTCCATGGCTACTCTTTGCCATGCCGGAAATGGGAAGCAGGCACAGGATCCAGGAACTGGGGAAATCAGGTGTAAAGCTGTTTTAAGTCAAAATAAATGTGAAATATATCAGGGGATGTGGCTGGGTTAGTCCCTGACATTCTTACAAGAGGAGATTTAATCTCGTAATTAGTCACTGGCTGAGAATAACAAGCACCAGGCTTAAAACATGATTTAAAAGCAATTCCGACATCAAGTTCTTGAGGAATCATTAGGAATGTTTGGCTTGGATTCAGCCTGTCCCATAGACTCCCTGTAGAATGTCCCACCATAATTTCCTATTTTGTTTCACACCCAATCCTCCCCAACTTAATGATTTTATCAGGCAGAGAGGGGGGAAATGAAGTGCTGGAAGCCACCAGGAAGAAAGTTCCTGCCTGATGGAACAGTGTTGAAATCACTGACTTAACACCAGGTGGAAAAAATGGGATCTCCAAGGCTGTAGGACAATTCCTAAGGATCATGAAATCCTCATTTTTTGAAGGCACAGGTTATGGATTATGGAATATTAAGTGTTCTTTCCAAAATACTCCATAAACACCAGCTAATCCTTCTCTGCAGCTCCTCTGTGAGCTCCATCTGTTGTAGGACTTCAGCTGTTCAGTAAAATTCTCATTTATAACAGCCCTGAGAATTTATTTGTATGACTTTTCTTCAAAGAATATTCATTTGGAAGAGAAAAATGAAACTCGAGGCAAAGGAGAGCAGCAGCAGAATTTCTTGGAAAGCCCTGCGAAAGCAGAGAAAACTGAAGGACAAGGTGAGACCATCACCTGCAGCCAAATTCTGCCCAAAAATTGAGTTTCCCTGGCCTGAGCAGATCCAAGTTGGTGAATTTTTCTCCTTCTTTATTTCCCTCTTTAATTTTATTTTTTTAATATTTTTTTTGTCCTTAATCAGAACAAAGTGTCGCAAAGCTTTGTTTAACATTTTGAATCGGGGCAGGGAAAGAGATGAAAATCCCAAAAGCTTTTGCAAGATGGGAAAAGCATTTCCCAGACAGGTTTAGCAATGTCTTCCAGGATTTCCAAAGGGCTGGGAAGCAGCAGTGCCCCTCATCCCAATCCATCTGGGCCATCTCCAGTGAGACGAGTCCTCGCAAAGATGAGCTCATGACTTCATTAAATCCCACAAAACTCTTTCCCCAGGAAATCACTCGGAGCCAACTGGATTCTGGCTACCTGCTGTATGCCATGACCCCTGAATCATAAAAAACAGCAATGAAATAATTCTGGGCATTGTGGTGCTCCTTCCCCGTGCTCCGGAGCCCAACCTGTCACGGGGGCAATTGGAACGAATCCATTCAGGCTTCGCTAATTCCTTCCCTCATTTCCTTTGGCAATCCCAGGAGCTGCCCAGGACACTTCGTCTTCCTTAAGAGCATTCTGATTTTGGCACGAGCCTTTTCGTTTTTATCTGCTCCCAATCTGTCTCCTCCTGTCAGATCCGGAAATGGGATCCCTTTGTTAAACACTTCATTTGCTTCCCTTCACAGAGGAGAGAGAGGCTGGAGGATTTCCCAACAAACCTGCAAGGTATTCCTGCTTTTTATGCCACTCTCCGTGATTATTTTTTTTTCCTTTTATCTTAATTTTTTCGATTGTGAAAAGCATTTAACCTCTCCTAAATAATGAAACCAACCTTGTGAAGGTGCTGCTGGAGCAGATCCTTGGCTGGGGAAAGCTGCCACAGGCAGCAGAGCAACCTGGATTTATGGCACTGGATGATCCAGGTGTGAGGATTTGCTCTTCCCTCTCCGATTTTGATGAAAACTCCAACCTTCATTGGTTTGTTTCCTACTTGTGTGGCTTGGAATGAAAGGAAAGTCCAGTTCCACTCATTTAAGTGTGACAGCACAGACTCTTTCCCATGGGAATTTTTCTCTTCTTCTCCCTGTGTTCGATAAACAAAGATAAGGTTTGGATGTTATTGAAACTGTCTCTGGAAAGATGGGCAGTTCAACCCGGCCTATCGGCCTAGGGGGAGGTTTTGAATTGACCCAATCCAAAGGAACTTTCAAAAGTCTATATAAGTTTTAGAATTAAATAATAAAGTGAGAATTCCACCTCACCCGATTCAGCCTGGTTCTTGCACGTGGCTGGCGGCTCCACAGCGACAATTTAAGAGCTGATCTGGAAGTTCTTCAAAATTGGAATGAAGAGAGAAATTTGACTTGATTTCTTTGTCTTTGTCCTGCATCACCCTGGAGCTCCATGTCCAGGTTGGATGGAGTTTGGAGCACCCTGGGATAGTGGAAGGTGTCCCTGCCCATGGCAGGGGGGTGGAATCAGATGATTTTAAGGTCCTTTCAACCCAAACCATTCCCTGATTCCTCATGCCGTGATTCCACCTGCAGAGCTGCCCCAGCCCTGGGGCCCAGCACAGGGAGGACGTGGAGCTGCTGGAGAGAGTCCAGAGGAGGCACCAGGATGAGCAGAGGGATGGAGCAGCTCTGCTGGGAGGAAAGGCTGGGAGAGCTGGGATTGTTCAGCCTGGAGAGGAGAAGCTCTGGGGTGAGCTCAGTGTGGCCTTGCAGGGCCTGAAGGAGCCACAGGAACCATGGAGAGAGACAATTTGCAAGGGCTGGAGGGCCAGGACCCAGGGAATGGCTTCCCAGTGCCAGAGGGCAGGGCTGGATGGGATCTTGGGAAGGAATTGTTCCCTGGGAGGGTGGGCAGGCCCTGGCACAGGGTGCCCAGAGCAGCTGTGGCTGCCCCTGGGTCCCTGGAATTGTGACCTTCCCTGGAAATCCCTGGTGGTGTCTATCAGCAAACAGCAGAGCTCCCTTAAAAACTTGGGAAATGCCCTGCACTTCAGAGGGAAAAACAACACAAACCCACACTCCTGGCAAACAAAAAGGCAATAAATCCCTCCCTCCTCCCTCAAGCTCTCAAGCACCTTTTTTTCCAGGATTCCTTGTTTCAGTCCTTTGGTTAGGCTTGATTTAGAGGTGAAGGTGATGATGATAAAGTGGCCATGGAGCCTGAGAATAAGGGAGAGTCCCAAACCCTGAGAGCGTGTGAGAGTCCCAAAGTCAGGGGGTTTTGGGTCTGGCTGCAGTTTGATTCATCTTTGCATCATTCCTGCCTTTTTTGTGGTGATCCTGCAAGAAAAGGATTTCCAGGGCAAGAGCCTGGATCTTCTTTACTTCATTTCATAGAATCATGGAATGGTTTGGGTTGGAAGGGATCTTAAAGATCATCCAAGGGCAGGGACACCTTCCACTGTCCCAGGCTGCTCCAAGCCCCAGTGTCCAGCCTGGCCTTGGGCACTGCCAGGGATCCAGGGGCAGCCACAGCTGCTCTGGGCACCCTGTGCCAGGGCCTGCCCACCCTCCCAGGGAACAATTCCTTCCCCGTATCCCATCTAAACCTTCCCTCTTTCAGTCTGAAGCTGTTCCCTGTCACGCCATCCCTTGTAAAAACTCCCTCTCCTTTCCACAGGTACACACTGAAACATTCCCAGTTTCAAATGGAGCTCCCCGGGCTCTTTAAAAGTGGGATTTCAGCATCCCTGTGACCCAGGTGCTTCTGGAAACCACAGCTCAAGGCTATTGTTAAACATAATTGGATTTCAGGGAAACAACAGGATAAAGTTTATGAAAGTGCCGAACGATTTAGGATCAAAAGTGAGAGACACAAAACATTTCCAACCAAAACAGGGATATTTTTTATTTAGTCTTGTTCTTTTATCCTTCATTAGGAGCAGCTTTTCCCATTTCCAACCTCGGACCAACACGAACCTCTCTGTTTGACCCCAGTTCACAGCACTTGTTTTGCATGGGTGACTTGTGGGATAAACCCCCATCCCTGGCAGTGTCCAAGGCCAGGTTGGACATTGGGGCTTGGAGCAGCCTGGGACAGTGGAAGGTGTCCCTGCCATGGCAGGGGTGGCACTGGATGGGCTTTGAGGTCCCTTCCAACCCATTCTGGTTCCTTGACTCCCCAAACTCCCTTGGTGGTGAGGAGCTGACTCAGGATGCTGTTTATGCATCAGATTTTCCAGTAGAATGACTGTTTTCCTTTTTTCCATAAAGTATATGGAAAAAAAAAAAACTTCCTGCGTCTTTATCAGAGAAAAAAAGGACAAAGAGAAAGAAACTATTTGAATTGTAAGAAAGTTTAGATATTTTATCTTTGCAAAGAAGTGATAAAATCTATCAGGGTCTCTTATTTTTATCTGACCAGGAAGTCCAGGTAGAATTCAATCTGTTTTTAAGAGACTCTTATATCCCAAATTTCCTAACATGTATTCTAGAACCAGCCTGTAAAATTTTAGAGTTCCACACTTTTGGTTCTCATATCAGTTTAACCCCTTCTCCAGGCAATATTCCCTGCTTTCTAAGTAGTACAAAGGTGATCTAATTTTGCCTTTAGTCATCATTCAAAGTAAAATTGCACTCTCACTGTGCATTGAACCCCCCAAGTGCAGTGTAAGACATGGGACAGTCCCAAGAAAGAGAAGGAGAACCTTTTAAAAGTGATGTAAGAGTGGGGTTTTTTTGTCCAGAGAAGCTGTGGCTGCCCCTGGATCCCTGGCAGTGCCCAAGGCCAGGCTGGACATTGGGGCTTGGAGCAGCCTGGGACAGTGGAAGGTGTCCCTGCCCATGGCAGGGGGGGGATTAGATGAGCTTTAAGATCCCTTCCAACCCAACCCATTCCATGATTTCCCTGTTTATGGAAAACCTAAATTAACAACACTCTTTCAAGACAGGCCCAGGCCTGAGCTTGCACCCATTAAAACCAGTGCTGCTCTTACTGGTCAGCCTTTCACCGGCATTAAACCTCCCCCCGGGGGTGGCTCCCGCTTTATCTCTCAGGAGTTTAATTTTGATTTAGCTCAGAGCCACCCAAACAACCCCAGGCCTGGTGTCGGAGCCCTTCAAAGCCCTGAGCTGAAGAAGAAAAAGCAACGGCTGCTCCTGGGCCTGAGCCAGGGCTCTGAGGGAAGGGGGGTGGCCCACAATGAGCAGGAGCTGAGGCTTTTGCCTCTGTGCCTTGTGGTGACACCTGTGCCTAAGGAAATTTAGGAATTGGGTTGGTTTAGGGACCCAGTCTCTCCGAATCTGTGACTTCCTTGCTGGGTCTGTCGGCTCAGGTGGCATCACACTTTGAGTAGCAGCTGAATTTCTGTGGGAAAAGCTGGAAGAGATGAGTTTCCCTCAACACAGAGTAAAACTCCCACTCTGTTTATAGTCTGGGGTATCTTCCTGAAGCCACAGATTCTCCTGGAGCTATTGCACCACTCCGGGATAAATGTGCGCCGTGGGTGTACAAAGAATTTGTGTGCAAAGAAAATCGAGGTGTCCAAGATGCAGCTCATCGATAGCTCACACATCAAAGGGCTTGGGGAGTAAGCAGGACAACAAAAACAATTCCCATGTTTTCCCACTCTCTTCCAGCTTCTTGCCATGTGGAATGAATCACCAGGATTCCTGCTTGAAGTGTTGTAAATAGGGATTTTGGTGTGGGATGGAGTGTCAGGTGCAGATCCAGATCAATCCTGTGGGCGCCAACTTAATTGAGCTGCCAGGGGAGGCTCAGGTTGGACACCAGGAGGGATTTTTCCATGGAAAAGGTGGTCAGGCCTTGGAAAGAGCTGCCCAGGGAGGTTTGGAGTGCCCATCCCTGCAGGTGTCCCAGGAGTGCCTGGACGTGGCACTCAGTGCTCTGGGCTGGGGACAAGGTGGGCATCGGGCACAGCTTGGCCTCGCTGGGCTGGGAGGGCTTTTCCAGCCTAAAACCTGGGATTCTGTGTGGTAAAAAATTGGATTGAAAATCTGATTCGACTCAATCCAGTGTTTGTGTAAAAATTTGGTTCCTGCTGTTGATATTTCTAATTTTTTTAAGCTGCAGTTTCCCTGTTTTCAGACACTTTTATGTGGTGCTAAAGCAAAGCAACTCCAATTAGAGGTTTTGCATTGCTGGAAAATAAAAAAAATCCAATAAAGCTGAATATTCCTAAGTTATTCCAAACAGCAAAATAGGCCCTGGTTGGGGGAGAGGCCAAAAAGAAACTGTAATGTAAAGAAATTAATAAAAAATTGAATTCTTGATCATAATTATTGCTTATCAATAACTGCTATTGTTGAATGCTCTGGGGATCAGTATCGACATGATAAGGACGGGATTTAGGGGTGATGATGATGGGACTGGATGATCCTGAAGGTCTCTTCCAGCCTTGATGTTTTTGGGATGTTGGGATGGGTTTGCTCCATCTTTCCTTGCAAAATGGGGGAAAAGGAACAGAGCAGAGGCCAAAGAGGGATTCCATTATAGAAATGAAATGGAAAAATTCAGGGAAATTCCATCTGTCTTGGAGATTTGAGGAACTGCTGAGAGCAATCTCACATTTGTGGGCTCTGTTGTTGTCACTCATTAGCCACTTAATTGTTCCCCATAAATCCAACCCCCTGGAAAATGGGAATTTAGCCCCAATCCCATGAATATTCTGTCCAGGATAGCACACAACCTCAGTTTTTCCCAAAGAATGAGATTTTGTTAAAATTTGGGGACTTGGTGAAGGCAAAGTGGGGAGCACAAACTTGGATGAAAACCAAACTGGGAATTCTGAATTCCCTGGAGGAAACTCTACTCCAGAACTCCCTTCTCCCTCCCCCAGGCTGCTCTTTAGGTCACCAAAACTTGATAGGAGAAGTCCCTTGATCCTCTCTAACCGCAGCAATCCAAACATTTCCAGCCACAGGGAAAAGTGACAACAGTTTTATCAGGCAAAGGACAACAGGAACTTCCTGGGGAGGTTCAGTTTAGATTTAAGAAAATTTTTTTCCCTGCCAGAGTGGTCAGGGAGGTGGTGGAGTCCCTGTCTCTGGAATTGTCCCAGAGGAGTCTGGATGTGGCCCTTGGGGACAGGATTTGGGGTGAGATCCCACAGGAGATAAAGGGATTCCCACAGGAGATAAAGGGATTCCCACAGGCTGCCTAATTCTGATTAATTGCTCTTTATCTAGTTATTTAATGTTTATTAAATCCTTACTCCAGTTATTTTCCTGTATTTTTAAAAAAATATTCTTAATCCCATCAGTGTTTCCATCTTCAAGCTCCCACCAACCTCTCCATCAAACACAAACCCTGGCAGGAGAAAATCACCCTTCACTGGGGAAGAAAGAACAAAGTTGCCCTCAATTCCTCTGGAAGAATCCTTGAAATCCTTTATTTTATGGAAAACCGTGTGGATACAGTAGTTAGTGCTCATCAGTCTAAAACTCTGGGGCTGACAAATCCTGAGGAGCAGCAAATCTGCGCTCAGAGGAGAGAAATTTCCGTGCGTGGCCTCGGTGCAATTGTGCCAAATATTCCCTGTGTGTCCCTGTGATCCTACAAAAGTCTCAAAAACTGGGACACAGGCTGAAATCCTACCCCATGCTGCAGCATGGAAGTGCCTTTCAATGGGATCAGGTTTTCATCCTGTGCCTTTTTCCTCCTTTCTTGGCACTTGTGTTGACCCAGCTAAATGCTGAAAGTGGCTTTTCCAAGCTGTAAGGATCCTGCTGGGGCTGCATCCGAGCGGACAAAGATATCCATGGATAGATGTCACAAGTGCCAGGGCTGCTTGGGTTTGAATCAGACCGTGGGTGCCCTTTCAAGGGCTCTGTGGCTGCATCAAACACTTGCTCAAAGCGCTGCCAGAACCCCAATTTACTGATAATTAAAGAAATAGATAAAAATATAGATGAATGTGAGGGGGGAGAAGAGGGATGAGAAATGTTCGTATTTTTTTCCAACAGCATTTTCTTTATCAGAGAACAGATATTGATTGCAGAAGAGATAAAGAGGCTGGGGGTGTTCACCTGGAGAAGAGAAGCTCCAGGAGACCTCAGAGCCCCTTCCAGGGCCTAAAAGAGCTCCAGGAGAGCTGGAGGGGGACTGGGGACAAGGGCTGGAGGGACAGGACCCAGGGAATGGCTTCCCAGTGCCAGAGGGCAGGGCTGGATGGGATATTGGGAAGGAATTGTTCCCTGGGAGGGTTGTGAGGCCACAGATTCCCAGAGCAGCTGTGGCTGCCCCTGGATCCCTGCAGGATTCAAGACCAGGCTGGGAAGGGGCTTGGAGCAACCTGGTTTAGTGATGCCATCCCTGTCCCTGGCAGGGGGGTTGGAACTGGAGGATTTTAAAGCCCCTTCCAACCCAAACCATTCTAGATTTTTATGCAAAGCAGTGTTTACAAAGGAAAAAAATAAAGTGGATACAATCCTTACTCCTTAATTGCTCAGAACTCGAGTTTCTCACTGCCAGCCAGCTCTGGCAGCAATTCCTCCTCCCCATTCCCTCAGAGATCAGATTGCAAACCTAACACACTTGGGCCCTTTCCAGTTGGAAATTCCCCGTGGCAGATTCTGCCCCAGAGTGGCTGCATCCCTCTCCAGAGAGAGTTGGAACAGGAATTTCAACTTGTTTTATGTGGGCACTCCGGTGGCTCATGGAGCCAGGGGAGGCTGAACCTGCCTAAGGAAGGATCTCCAGCCTGCGAAGGGCAGAGCTGACACAAAACTGTGGGAAGGACAGGAAAAAATGGCCAGGATTTTGGCATTTAGGGATGAAAACAAGCTGCTGTTTAATTCCCAGCTCAGCAACTTGGGTTGAAAACTGGAACAACTGTAATTATCCACAACTTTCTGAGCCAGACAATTGAATCACTCGGCTGAGCAGATGCCTCTGGGGATTTGCAACAGAGCTGCATTTTTTTTCTCCTTGTAGCACATGGAGAGGCTGTGTGGGAGCATAAAACCCTTCATGGGGTGGCCCTGGCATTGCTGGCACAGTTGTCACTTCCTACTGCTCACCAGAGTTTGGATAAACCAGGAGATAAAACCAGAGATAAACCAGGAGCTGCTCCCACTCAGTGCTCCCAGAGGGGGCTGATCCCGGCCCTGCTGAGCAGGAGGAGTGGGAACTGTGGGGTGTCCCATGGTGGGATCCTCAACCTCACAGTCCTGCCCTCAACCCCTGAATCCCAGAATCCCTGAGGTTGGAAAAGCCATCCCAGCCCAGCGAGGCCAAGCTGTGCCCGATGCCCACCTTGTCCCCAACCCAGAGCACTGAGTGCCACGTCCAGGCACTCCTTGGACACCTCCAGGGATGGGCACTCCAAACCTCCCTGGGCAGCTCTTTCCACGGCCTGACCTCCTTTTCCATGCAGGAATTCTTCCTTCATGTGTGTTTTACAGCCAAGAAATGCTGTGAGGTGACACAGGTGGCTTTCCAAGCCCATCCAAACAAGTAAAAGAGCCCCACTCTGCTGTAACACAGATCTCTTAGGCTGAGTTAATCACTTAAAGAGCAGCTAAATTACAGGTTTTTTTGGTGAGCCAGCCCAGGTTTGTTGTTGGACTGGAAGTTCACTGAATTTTCTGATGGAAACTCCCCTCGTACTCCTTTTCCCCCCATGCAGTCAGAGAGGATTAACTCCAGGTAGAGGATACACATATTCCCAGGGGAAACACTATCCTAGTTTTGTTCACATCTTATTGCAAAGCTGCCTCTTTTCCACAAGAACTACTCCAGCTCCAGAAAAAAAAAAACAACACCGTGGGACTGAAATGCCAGAAGCCTCCCCCTGATCATTTTTCTTTTTTTTCCTTCTAAACCTTGCTCATTTCCTCTGCGTGTGCCTCGAGCTCCGTTCCTAGACCCTGGCAAAAGGGATCTCAGCCCGTTAAAGATCTCAGAGCTCTGTGACCGAGCTCATGTCCCACTGTGGGTATTCCTGAGCCCTGACAGCGATACCACATTAAACACATCTCCTATTGATCCTTTCTAACCTTGCACAAGAGCTGCTCTGCATTAAGTACCTTTTACTCCGGGGCTGCTGCTGGGACCACAGATGTTAAATGCCAGGCTAAATATCCTCAAAGGTCAGCAGGGAGGGCAGCTGCGAGGTCACCAAGCAATAATTTTCTGGGATAATAGGAATGTTTCCCTCCCTGCCCTCTAGCTCAGCCTGGGGACGTGGCAGCAGCTCGCTCTGAAAGGTGTTTGCAATGTTTATAAATAAAAGGGGATTAATAAAAGCTCTGCTTCCCACCACATAGAATTTGGAATGTGTCAGAAAGCAGCTTGATATGTCAAATTATTGCACTGGTGACAAGGAGGCTTTGAACAGAACAAAGGTTGGGTTTCTAAAGGTGGGTTTTCAGCTCATCCTCCCCACTATTAAAGGCCACCTGCTCTACACAAAGACCTGACAGGAAATCACCTGCTCCAAATTGAGGGGTAAAAAATCATCTGGAGCTAATGAGAGACAAAAAGCCAGCCTGCTTTTTAAACCTTCCTTTTGGCTCTCTGCTGGCTTGGCACAGATGGGGCTGGTGTCTTCCTTTCTTCTGGAATTTCCTCTGGATCTGCTCCGTAGGGTTTGATTTCCAGCACCGCTGAGGATGTGGCATTGCTGCAGAGAGGACAGAGGGGTCTTTGGTGAGCTCTGTGAGCCAGGTTCAGGTTCCCCACAGCCACTGAAGGAGGTGATCCATATTTTTAGCTGGAACATGGCAATTTTTCCCACACGAGGAGCGGGTCTGCAGGCTCAGCCAGGAGTTTGCAGAGTTTTCTTTTACAGGAGCATTGAGTGACAGAACAAGGGGTTTTAAACTGGCAAAAGGCAGGGATAGATGGGATTTTGGGAATAAATCCTTCCATGTGAGGGTGGTGAGGTTGAGTTTTACCAGAGCGGCTGTGGCTGCCCCTGGATCCCTGGAAGTGCCCAAGGCCAGGTTGGACATTGGAGCTTGGAGCAGCCTGGGACAGTGGAAGGTGTCCCTGCCCATGGCAGGGGTGGCACTGGATGGGTTTTAAGCTCCCTTCCAACCCAACCCATTCCATGATTCTGGAATGTTCCATGAATCCTTACAATCTGCTCTTTGTCTGCTTGCACTGGACAAAGGAAATGTCCAGTTTTCCTCATTTATGTTCCTCACAAATGTCCCTCATTTAGGACAAGATCCAGTGCACATTCTCTCAACTTTTGGTAGCTGCTTTTGCCTTTGAGTTTTTTGTTTGCAGCTTTGCTTGGTTTGGTCTTTCCCCTCCTTTCTCTCCACCAAGATTTTGTAAACAAACAACCCCCAAAAAACAACAAGGCAGGGAAACAACAAGCCCGGGTTTGGTACAAGCAGCAGCTTGAAATGAGGTGAGGGTGTAATGGAGATGTGAGAATCCTGGTGCCTGCCAAAATTCCCGTGTGAGAGAGGAAAATTAAACCAATCAACTCATGCCAGGCACCTCGGAGGTTCTTTGTGGGAACAAAGGGGGTGGACATTCCCTGGCTGGAATAATCTCTGTGTGTGTGTGAGTAATTCCCTCCTTGAATTTTGAGTAAGGCCTTCGGAAGCTGGCCTGGTTTGGGGCTGGGAATGGTCAGTCCTGTGCAGTGGGAGATATTCCTTGGTTTTAACTCTTTAGGCAAAATTGTTCCCAAATGTTCACTGGGTTTGGTGCAAGTTATCAGGTGGGGGGGAGGGTCCTTGTCCTGTAAAAGTTTGGAGGATGGAAATATTCCCTTCCTTAAACGGGGAGGAAAATTAAAACCTCAAATAGCCCCAAGGCAATTATCTAAGTGATAATTTAAAAACTAAACATGTCAGTTGAGGGGTTTTGTTTTAACCCTTCCGATTTTTAATGTCATTTTGAGTCAGCTGCTGTGAGTCCCTGATAAGCTGAGTTTTCCTTCAGATCTGGGCAGGAGCTGATTCTGTCACAGAGATGGAGGAACAATGCAGGGAGTTATGGATGTGTCTGCTCTGGAAGGAAACACTCTTGTCAGGTTTTGTTTTCTTACTCTTTTTGCTTCTCTGAAACAGCATTTTTTTAAGGGAAAATCAACTCGTCCAGCTTCACCACTGACTTCCCTATTTTTGTTTCTAGAGGGGTTTTCTACCTCGAGTTTTTCTTCCCTTTAAATAGATTTTAACGTAGCACTGCTCTTTACCCTCTGCTTGTTTTTCTTCATGATCTCTTCTGCTGAAATTGATAAAAAACCTTTGGAAAAGGCAAGCAGACGATGCCCATCACCTCCTTTCTCCTTTTTATTATATTCCCTTTTTTTTCCCTAGCAGACAGCAAAGCACCAACTCTTTTCCCAGCACTGCAGGCTTTGACCCTTGGAGATTTCTCTTGTCCAAGTGCTGGCCTTAATTAGAGTCTCACTCTCCTCTCCAAGTGCTGAGGTGAGGTCAGCTGGGTTCTAATTCCTCTCATCACTCTCGGTTGCTTTTATTAAGGCAGAGATTAAGAACTGCTGCTGTTTTAAGTCCTCAGTTTATCTCCCTTATCAGGATCTTTGCTTTTCACACTTAATTTAAGCAGATTGCAAGTCCAGGCCTCTTTGAGGCAAAGAAAATCTCCTTTAACCTTTCCCCACTTACTCTCCTCAGCTCTGCCCCTGCTGTGCTTGGGGCTGAGCTCTGACTCTGAGTTGATCTGCCTGAAAAGGGATTTGTGTAGGGATGGCTCCTGAGAAGAGGGAGATTTGCAGTGTGGCAGGAAAACACATCCCAGCAGCACGACAGAGAGGGATTATCCTAATAATTATCCTAATAATCATCCCAATAATGTATCGCTGCAGCACCATGGGGTTTATTTCTCTTTTTTCCTCTCAGAAGCAGAAACTTTGGCAGAGGCAGGAGCAGGGCACACAGTGTGGGCAGAAAGGTTGGGTTATCCTGGGGAAGTCCTTCTCCCCCTTTTTCCCCTCTTTTGCCTGTCCTTGCATTGGAAGCATCCCAAAAAAATCCCACTGCAGCCCCTCTGCCAGCCTGGGCAAGCACAGCTTCCCCAACAGGGAGAGGAAAACCCTCCAAGGAATCCCAGAATGATTTGGGTTGGAAGAAAGCTTAAAAAAATATCTGACACATCTCAAAGTAAATGAACTTCTACTTTATCGGCTTTTACTTTGAAGAGAAAGTCACTCCCTTATCTCCCTTCATTTTCTCTGGCTGGGATCATGGAATTCCAGAATGCTTGGGGTTGGAAGAGGCCTCAAAGATCATCTCATTCCAGCCCCTGCCATGGGCAGGGACACCTTCCACTATCCCAGGGTACTCCAAACCCTGTCCAACCTGGCCGTGGGCACTTCCAGGGATGGGAAATCCAGAACCTCTGAGGATCCTGAAGATCCCTGGGCCTGGCTGTCCAATGTTTCAGAATGAACCATGGAATTGAAGTCAAACTCTTCATGGAATCTTGCAGGAATATGATCCATGAGCGTGGTTTTCTGTCACCTCCTGATATGAAGCACAAAATGTTTCATCTTCTGGGTGTCCTGTGGTGACCACACAGTTCCTGTGGGAATCTCACGAGCTTAGAAAGCTTCTGTGTCCTCCAGCAGAGATTTTACTGTGCTGGGAGTAAAACCTTCCCAATTTCTCACCTTGTGGGATTGAATCCATTCTTTCTTTTCTCTGCCAGCACTTCCTCGTGTCTCTCCACTGAGGGATCAAAGAGGAAGCTCAGGAGAAGGGATCTCAGAGAGAAATCCAAGACTTTTGACTAAAGCCACTCAATGCCCAGTGATCAAGGCTTTGGGGGTTTGCACAAAGCCAAGGAAAAGAATTGGGAACTACAAACAGAGCCCTTATTTCCCTTAATTCACTAATTCCTTTCCCCTTCATTAATTCCTGCTGGGTACTGACGAATTACAGGGATCTTTTGTGTCTTCCTGGGAGTCAAAATGGTTTAAACTTTGCCCACTCTGCTGTGACTGTCCCCAGCAGTGGTGGCACAGCCCTGAGTGCCCAGAATTCCTCAGTGTCCAGCCTGGCTTTTGTGTCCCAGGGAAAGCAGGCAAGGGGGAAAAAGGAAGCGCTGGTCATGAAGAGAAAGCAGCAGGGAAGAACAGCAAGAGGAATTTGCTGAGCAAGCACCAAGGTTGAATTTCCAGGCTAAAGAGAGCATTTCAGGAAATTAAGCAGGGAAATCAAGCATTTTCCTTAGGGATGAGGAAATTCCTCTCAATGAGCCGATTCTGGCGTCTTCAGCCCAAAGCATTCCAAACTTGTGAGTCAGAGGGAAAAAATCCCTCAGATTTTTTCCCTAAAACCAGGATTAATAAATGCTACATATTTATTTCTAATTATATTCTAGATATTTTTTTCTAATTATATTTTCCTGGTGGAGCGCTGGGATTCTTGACCCACGTTTTCAAGGCTTTTCCAGGTCTCCTGCTTTTGTGCTGATCCTGGAAAAGTGCTGGGATTTGATGGTAAATATCACTTGCCGTGGAATTCCCGATCATCTCATGGGAGGTGGTGACATTGCAATTCCTCTGCAGGCATTTGGAGCCTTCTCTTGCAGTCCAGAAAAAGCCAATATTTCTGCTTTTCCAAGGCGCTGTTTACCAAGGAGTTGCTCTCCAAGGAGTGTGATTGTCCAGAGTTAATCCCTCACACCTGGTACATCAGTGGGGTTCTGGGGGAATCCATAAATTCATGCTGAGCTCCAAGACCATTCCAGTACCTAAAGGCTGGAGAGGGACTTTTCACAAGGGATGGAGGGACAGGAAAAGTGGGAATGGCCTTAAGATGAAGGAAGACAGGATTAGATGGGATACTGGGAAGGAATTGTTCCCTGGGAGGGTGGGCAGGCCCTGGCACAGGGTGCCCAGAGCAGCTGTGGCTGCCCCTGGATCCCTGGCAGTGTCCAAGGCCAGGTTGGACATTGGAGCTTGGAGCAGCCTGGGACAGTGGAAGGTGTCCCTGCTCATGGCAGGGGTGGAATGGGATGAGCTTTAAGGTCCTTCCAACCCAACCCATTCCATCATTCTGGCATTTTCCCCCCCGGCTCCCTGTCATACTCGCACAGTTTGGGAACACAAGGGACACTTTTTAAACCTTGAGTAGGCTCAGAGCACATATTTGCCAACAACTGCTTTTGTGCAGGTGTCCGAGCTGGTTGCTGAGCAAACTTTGGAGGGATCCTGCCTGGAAAATGCGTGCAAAAATGGGGCTGCTTTGTGAGAAAAATAAAAGCTTGGCCTTGGCAGAGCCCCAGCTCCACTGGCATCGTGTTTTTCAAGACCTTTTTTCTTCGAAGTCTCAAGTGTTTGCTCAGTTGTTGAGTTTTGACTTTTGATTCTGTAGAATCAGGGCTCAGCCATTCCCTGGGAAGTGGGGAATAAAATTACTGCTGCTTTCAGAGCAGGATTAACTCTTTAGGGTTGAGGGAGGGCTGGGCAGTGGAGGCCCTGAACTCCTGGGGGTTCCCAGTCAGTTTTGCGGGAGCCAAATGCTCTGGTTTTGGCTGTGCCAAAGGGGATCTTCCAAAGACACTCTTGGCAAGGAGATCAGTGAGGAATTGTGAGAGGCTGTGGATTCCCCATCCCTGGAAGTGTCCAAGGCCGGATTGGACAGAGCTTCACAGAGTCACCAGGTTGGAAGAGACCTTCAAGATCACCGAGTCCAACCCATGCCCCAACACCAGCTCAACTAAACCACGGCACCGAGTGCCACATCCAATCTGTTTTTAAACACATCCAGGGATGGTGACTCCACCACCTCCCCAGGCAGATGATTCCAGAACTTTACCACTCTTTCTGTGAAAAACTTTTTCCTGACATCCAACCTAAATTTCCCCTGGTGCAGCCTAAGACTGTGTCCTCTCGTTCTGTCAGTTGTTGCCTGAAGAAAGAGACCAAACCCACCTGACCACAGCCACCCTTCAGGGAGTTGCAGAGAGTGATGAGGTCACCTCTGAGTCTCCTTTTCTCCAGGCTAAACAACCCCAGCTCCCTCTCAGCCGTTCCTCACAGGACTTGTGTTCCAAGCCCCTCACCAGCCTTGTCGCCCTCCTTTGGACACATTTGAGAGTCTCAACATTCTTCCTGACCTGAGGAGCCCAGAACTGGACACAGCACTCGAGGTGCAGCCTTACCAGGTGCGGCTTGGAGCAACCTGGGACAGTGGAAGGTGTCCCTGCCCATGGCAGGGGGGGAATGGGATGAGCTTTGAGCTCCTTTTCACCCCAAACCATTCCTTATGACTCCAGCATGTCTTTGGCTGCTCCTTGGGATGCAGGGATTTATTCCCCATCTGACTTCAGCTCGTAGGAGAGGTTCAGGTGATGACAAAGGGCAGTTCAAAGGATTTTGATGATTTAGGTAACCAAGACCAAGGGATAGCGGATATTCCCACGCCATTACTGAGGTTTTCCACACTGAGCATGTTAATGTTCAAAAGGGAGAGGACACGGTCACGTTGCAGAGGGAGCTCCTCTCCTGAGTCACTCCTTGTTCCCTCAGACTCAGGAAGTGAAGGGGTTTTACCTCTTGGTTACTAAATGAGAAATAGATTTCATTTAGGTTTTCCTCCAAACATCCTGATTGCTCAGCACAGTCCTCCCAGGAAGGATGAATATTGGTAGCTGAGCCAACTTCAGCCCTGTAGAGAAAGGGCCTACAGGTATTGTCCTTTTTCACATGGGAAATCTGAGATACAGAGGAAAACACCCATGAAACATCCAGAGATTTATTTTTACCTTACTCTACATATTCCCTAAAACAATCTCTTTTGATACGAGACTGATGTGAGGGGAATTTTGCTTGCTCTGCTGACCAGCCTGGACACTCTTATGCATCAAATTCGACTGGTTTTTTGTGTCCTCTCCTTTCTTATATTCAGGGATTGACTCTCTTTGACTTTTTAGAGTTTAGTGCACAGGGCCTCGATGCCTGAGTAGAGTCCATAAAGCCAATTTTAAATAATCAGGGCAACAGTAACAGGAGCAAAATCAAGCAAATGCAATGATTGAAACTTTAAAAGATGTGCTAGAGATTCAGCTTCAAGTGCAAACTTAACCAAAATAATTTCCTCGAGCCTATGCTGTCGGGAATAATATCCTGGTGACCTAACCCTGGGCTAGAAGAAATCCTCCTTCTTTAAGTAGTTAATTGGAAAAAGATCTATGGCTCAAATTTCTTGGTTTTGTAGATCTGGAGTAACTTTGATCTCTTTGTTCTGAGATCAGCGTTAAAACTGGTCTGAGATCAGCCTCTCTTGCTGGTTAAATTATCTTGCAAAAGAGCAAATGTGCTAAAGAATAATCACTGTGACACTTCTACAAGGCAAAAAATGGGGGGAAATGGTAAATAATTTAAAATTATCTCCGTGGTTCTTTGCTGTTTTGTTTGTTTTATTCGTGGAAAACATGAGGACACCGGTGACTGCAGGCCTCAGCCTGAGGCCTGAGGTGGCTCTCAGAGAGGGAAAAGAAGGGAGGGGTGGGGGAAATGAGAGGATCTTGGTGCATTAAAAATCACTTTCTGTGGAAACAATTAGTGCTGTAAGTGGATTCTTGAGGCTGGGCAGGGAGATCACTTACAAGCACCAGCTCTGCTAAAACGCCCATAAAGAGTTCCGCACTTCTCAGAAGTCAGCACGGAGACGCCGCTTATTGGAAGTCACAGGCCTCATTTCACATTGTTCTCCTTGGAAATTAGCTCATGTTTGGGTCACGCTCAGCCTTCCAAATTGCCCAGATCCCCAGGGATTTGCTGGAGGGAAACCTGCTGGAGTGGAGACACCGCAAATGGGCCGCGGGCAGCGTCTGCAGGGGGGTGTGTGGGGTGGGCTGAGGTTTGGGATGACCTGTGTGGGGTCACTGGCGGCTTCCACCTTCTCTGAACCCTTTCCAGAGCCTGGCTTCGATAAAAGTCTGGGTTTCCCTTCCCCAGGTCTGTAATGGGTAACTTGGGAGAGCTGGGCTTTGTAAAACCTCAGGAGCTTGATTTTTGACCCTGGGAAACCAAACAAAGCCGTGTGTGGCTTGAACGAGGAGCTTTGTTTTAATTTGTTTTCTTTCTTTCACTTTACCCATAATTAACACCTTAGACAGGTAAACATCACCTAACAAATGTTAGTCAAGAAGAAGCTTTACCTGCTCTAGGTTATTTAATAATTGCCTACTGCAGAAACCCTTCCAGAGATTAAGCCCTGGTTGAGCTGGATTAAATTTCAGGCCTCAATCCCTATTTTTTTGTGTTTGAACCATCAGCAATTAAGAAGGATTTTAGGCCGGACCTATCAGTTCTTGCAGCAAGGAGAAGAGTCAGGGAATTCTTCTCACACCTAGGAAAGAGCTCCAGTCAATTTCTGAGGTGACCTAAATCCCCAGCACTG
The DNA here is from genome assembly GCA_013397115.1 of Edolisoma coerulescens. Lineage (NCBI taxonomy): Eukaryota > Metazoa > Chordata > Aves > Passeriformes > Campephagidae > Edolisoma > Edolisoma coerulescens. The sequence continues at coordinate 107,537 of VWZW01007693.1, read as the reverse complement.
AAAATCTTTAGGAACAGGTTGGTTAAACAGTGCTGCTGATCCAGGTGGTTTTTTTCCTTTATATCATTTGCAAATGAACTTTAACATCAGGTTTATGTCTCCTTGCTGTGGTGAACAACTCCATTTTCCCACTTCTTGACTTGAAGGCTCTACCCAAAAGCTGACACTGTTCTTTAAAGCAAATGTTCACATTACTTCCTTCACTGGAATTCTTGGATTTTTATTATCTTTTAATCAAATCACACCACTCATTCCAGAGGGTCTGGGCCTTCCTGCTGAGTCTGTCCCTCCTCCTCAGCAGCACAGGGCTGTTACAGGGAATTCCATATTTATGGACATAAGTTGTGCAAAAATAGGCAAAAATTTTGGCTATTGAGGGAATTTTTCTGCTCTCAGGTTGGAAGGGATCTTAAATCTCATCTCATTTCAATCCCCCTGTGGTGAGCAGGGAACCTTCCGCTACCCCAGGTTGCTGCAAGCCCCTGGCTTTGGACACTTCCAGGGATGGAGCAGCTTCTCTGGGCACCCTGTGCCAGGGCCTCCTCACCCTCCCAGGGAGGAATTCCTTCCCAATATCCCATCTAAACCTTCCCTCTGGAAGTCTGAAGCCATTCCCCCTTTTCCTGCCACTGCAACCTCTTGTAAATAACCTCTCTCCCTCTTCATTCTCCTTCCTATTGCAGTTCTTACCCTGATCTCTTCCTTCACCTGCGTGGTCCAAATCTGCCTCTTAATTCCTGCCGTGGAAAATCTGCATTTTGACCACTCTTTTGGGAAGATCTGCATGTTTTTCTCCCTCCTGAGTCCTCCTGCTGCTCAACAGCCAGGAGAAGGCCCGGAGTGGAAGAAATTGCTGGGTCAACCCCACCCCTCTCCTCTCTTAACCTCAGCTTAGCTAATGCAGAGAGAAGCAGCCCAAGCAACTGGGTTCAAACCAGGCCAAGCCCAACTCCATTTTGCAATTAGCTGGAAAGAATTTTGCTGCACATTTGGCCTAAAAATAATTGGTAAATTGACCAGAGCCTCGTACACGGCATGGTTGCAGATATTTCAGGGATTGATTTCGCATGAATAATTCAAGTGGAGTGCAGAGACAAAAGTCTCTTTTAAATATGTGGGGGTTTTGAAAAACCTTTCAAACCAGGAGAGGAACAACTTCATCCTGATCAATTTTGAGTTCTTCTCAGGACTCTGTGATATCCTTGAATAAGGAAAGAATAGGGTCAAATCCTACTTTTTATTGTGATTTGACCCTCAAGAGTTATGAACCTTTATGGGATCATATCCTTGTGTCTGTTGTTGTTGGGTTTGTGCAAAAATACTTTTGACCTGCAGGACTTTGTATTTCCTGAAAATTCCAGGTATTCATGGATATCATTCCACTGCCTTTGGTGATTTCACTGGCCTTAGAAAAGGTAACTCTGAGCAGGACAGACTGGAAGGTGCTACCATGGAGGAGCCCAAAATAACATCTTGATGCAGAATCCCAGGAGAAACAGAAAAGTCCTTTTAAAATCCTTTAAAAAATCCTTTTTAAATACTTTAAAAGACAGGTCTACTCTGATATTCCGTAGATTGAAGGTTGAATTTCACGCTGGTGCAAAATAACACGAAAAACAGGACAAGAACAGTCCTGGTGAGCCTGAGATCACCCTGATCCCAGGCAGAGCAGAGCACCTGAATTCCTTCCCCCCTTCCATTGGGAGGAGATGGAAATTGGGCCAAAATTTAGAGAAGAATCCCCAAGTTTCCAGCTGGAATCTTGGAAAGAAGAGACACTCATCATAGCATCAGCTTTTGGGTTTGGTTTTTTTTTATAAAACCAAGGCCTTTATCCCATCATTTAGAGTGTTCTGCTCTTCAGAGCATAAAAGCTAAAATTCCTGAGAATGGCATTTGCTGCGAATTTTCTGTGAGATTTTAATGCTCTCCAATACCCAGAGTACAATTAACATCCTGCCTAATGGATAGTGGGGATCTGTGGTACGCTGCCCCCCTCTCCCCGCTCTGTAATTCCATGTAAACCCTTCTGGGATGCTCCTGGGAATGAGGATTTTGATTGCCTTGCCTGGGACTGGGAGAGGAGGGGTGGGATGGCATTACACCGATGAGGTGTGCTGCCCGTTTGATGTCAAGAGCATTTTCAGTGTCAAACTGATTTTAGCTGCAGGGGTTTGATATGTCATTCCTGGTTTTTCTACAATAATAAATGGTTTTCCGTGAAGCAGGTGAAAGATCAGAGCTCCTGTATCTACATGTGTCCCTCAGCTGGCACAAAAATTAAGATTTTAGGGTGCAACACATCTCTGTGTGTACTCGGAGTTCATTTTAGTCCATTTTCCCTCTATTTTCCAGATTGGTTTTCAAGGAATTGCTGATGTGATTTGATGTCTGGGGATCATCTCATTAAAACTCTATTTTTGGGTAATTCTGGGGTTGGGAACCCACAGTAACTGGTTTTGTTTAAGTGGAATTTTCTGTGTTTCTGTTCTTGTCCTGTCACTGGGATTTCTTTACTCTCCTGTATCAGAACCAGATTGTCCCCAAACTTCCCTACTTGGGGCTGAGCCATCCCACATCTCTCTCAGCCTGGAATATGATGGAATTATGGAATTCCTGAGTAGGAAGGGACCCTCAAGGATCATCCAGTCCCACCCCTGGCCCTGCCCAGACCCCCCAACAACCCCAGCCTGGGCATCCCTGGCAGCGCTGCCCAAACGCTCCTGGAGCTCTGGCAGCCTTGGGGATGTTCCTATTTCATGGGGAGTCTGGGCAGTGCCCAGCACCCACTGGGGGAAGAATCTTTCCCAATATCTAACCTAAATCCCTCCTGTCCCAGCTCCAGCTGCTCCCTGGATCCTGTCAGGTCCCAGGGAGCAGAGATTGGAGCTGTCCCTCTTTCAGTGTCCCATTAATAAGAGCTTGGGATGTGCAGGAAGGCATTGGAGTCAAAATTCCTCACCCTCAGAGTTTCCCCTGCCAGCAAAGGAAGGATTTTTATCACCAGAAATCTCACTCAGATCGGACTTCTGGTGATTTTAGTGCTCTAAAAATGACATTAAAATCATCATATTTGACTCAGTTTGCTCTTTCCTCCAGGCTGAATAAAACTTCCAACATTTTCCCTTTCCTTCATTTCTCATTCCTCTTGATTAGGGGCCAAGCTCTCATCCCAACACGGGGTCAAGGACCTAATGCTGGAAGCTTGATCTCCAGAAACAGACTTACCAAATTATCCATTGAGCTGTTAAATTTAGGAAAACTTTATCCACAAAGTCAAGAGGAAATCTGAATGTTTTCTCAGAGTAATACCTTTGTCCAGCTGTTCTGTGCTCTGCAGACCAAACTCAGTCTGACCTCAGGGTATAACTTTGGTTTGGGACAGTTTTCCAAGGTTTTAACATTTTAAGTGTATTTTGAGTTCGTACTGGAATGAAAATAAAATTTTTGGTGCGTGTTTAGAAAACCAGAATATGTCAAAATATCCCTTCTGAATATTTTCTCCTGTGCAAACCTTCTTATTTTTCATGTAATCCTGGAAAATTGATCTTCCTGTATTTGAGTTTGAGCAAGTTTTCATCCCATGTAGCTTTGAAAGAGATAAAGCCAAGTCTTAAATGAGTTTAGAAATGGCTTGGGTTGGGAGGGACCTTAAAGCTCATCCCATCCCACTCCTGCCATGAGCAGGGACACCTTCCACTGTCCCAGGGGGCTCCAAGCCCCAATGTCCAGCCTGGCCTTGGGCACTGCCAGGGATCCAGGGGCAGCCACAGCTGCTCTGGGCACCCTGTGCCAGGGCCTGCCCCCCCTCCCAGGGAACAATTCCTTCCCACGATCCCATCCAGCCCTGCCCTCCTTCAGTTTAAAACCATTTCCCCTTGTCCTGTCACTCCATCCCTTGTGGGAAATCCCTCTTCCATACAGAAAAATGTCTGTAGCCTAACAAACACCACTTCTCCTCTCTTTTTCCCCTTTCCTATGAATTATCCTCTCTGGGAAGCTTTCCTGTGAAGTTTTCCATTCCTCTGGCTGAGGAAATTGGAGCTGCTGGGTCTGGCAACTGCTCTGTTTGTGCCAATTCCCTCTGCAGGTGCCACGGGGAGAAACTGGTCCCAGCTGGTGGCTGAGGAGAGGACAAAAGTCTTTGTCACCCTCCCCACTCAGCTGAAAGCAGAGTGGCATCCTTGGCCTTGGTAAGAAGATTATTCCATAGATTGTATAAAAACCTTTGTTGGTTTAGACCCTTCTTTCCCCCCATTTTCCTGGAATTTCACTCCCAACCTGCCCAACTCTGCCCAGGGAAGTGGTGGAGTCACCATCCCAGCTCAAAATTAGTGGATGTGGCTTTGAGGACATGGTTTAGTGGTGAAAGTGGTGGGGCTGGGTTGGACTCTCTGATCCTAGAGGCCTTTTCCAACCTGAGTGATTCCATGATTCTTCAGGAAGGATTCTGTTTGTGGGCCTGGGTTTAACTCCGTTGATTTAAAACCTGGAGTTAAGTGGGTGCAACTTCTTGTGCAGTCCTGTCCTTGGAAGCCTTGCTCACAAATCCACGCAGTAAGGAATGAATCCGGGAGCTCCAGATCCCTCCCTGACCCCATTCCTACCTGCCAGAGCCCACATCCCACAGCTCTGCCCTCACTTCAGGCATGATCCATGATCCAGGTACATTCTGCAGGCCGAGGGATTGGAAAGGAACTTTTTGCCTCCTCGTGTTGGAATTCCTGCAGGAAGCCAACCTCTGTTTGCTCGGGATCAGGACACCTGTGGATCTCCCAGAAGAATTTCCCTCTGTGCCTGGACTTTTATCTTTAAAAGGAGTCAAATGATGAAAAGATTGAACCCAGATGCTTAAATTTGGGGATGTGATGCTCAGACAAATAATTTTTCCTCCCTAAATAAGTGGGAGCCTGATCCATGTGGCCTAAACTCGAGTTCCCATCACTGTCCCAGTGTCTGGAGGAAAATTAACATTTTATTGTCCACTCACAGCCCTCAGAGGCCTCAATCACAGCCTCATTCTGTCCTTAATTTTCCTCATTTGGAAGAAATCTCCCACTCAACTCCATAAAAGCCTTGGAATTAAACCCTGTGCTCAATGTGGCACCTGCAGAAATGATATCCAAATATTCCTTTATGAATAAGTCCTTTATTCCTTTATTCCCATATCCTTATTAGTTTATGTGTGGAGAAAGAGAGGAAGTCATTGGCCCATTTTGATTAATCCCTGATAGCCATTATTATTAATATCGAAAAATAAATATTAATAAATATATTCCTTTAGGAATGATCCCTGGCCTTTGGAGAAGACCTCCTTTCCCACTTTTTCCAGATGGACTCGGGGAGGAACAGGGGGTCCTCATCATCTCTTGGGAGCTCAGGGGAGCCCCTCAAGCCTCAGTGGGAGGATTCCCAAAATGAACCCCCTCGCTTGGAATCAATTGAGCACTTGCACGTTCCCTGCCTTTGGAGCGCTCAACATTTCACCGGGATCTTGTAGCAATTAGTGCTGCTCGTGTGATGCAGCTGCTGTGTTGACTGAGCCAATTAAGAGATCAATTAGTGCTGAGAGAGAGGCGGTCTGGGGTGACTTTGGATTTCAGTAGTGGCTGCTCGCAGAGGTAAAATCGGTTTTGTGCTGATTTTTTACAGCAGAATTCCAGAATCAGAATCATGGAATTATTAAGGTTGGAGAAGATCTCCAAGATCAAACCCGATCTTTGATCAATTAATTAGCAAATTAGTTCCCTGAACACCCCCAGGGATGGTGATTTGATGGCACTGAATAGGGATTTCCAGGAATTAGAATTGCGGGCAAACTCCAGTGTCTGGGTTTCTTTTTGTGTCTTAAAATCTGAATAAAATTCAGATAAAATAAAATATCTGAATAAAATCTGAATAAAATGAAATCAAAGATTATAACAAAGTCCATAACGAGACAAACACATCCCTATTTTCAACAAATCCAAGTCACTTTTCAATGGGAATGGGGCTTAAATTCTTCATTAAATCGTGATTATTTACCTATTATTTGCTGGCCAGACATTTCTGGATGAAAATTCCAAGTGGACACAATTTCACCAGCTTTGTTTGGTTTCTGAACCAGATTTTTGGGAAAACTGCTCTGCTGGAGCTGAGTCACCACAGCAGTTTCAGGAGGAACTTGGAATTTCGGGAAGTGGAGAGGCCAGCAGAGGTGAAACTCATAAGAAAGTCTCAGGAAATGATAAATTTCAGAAACACCATTCCTGCTTCCTTTGAGAAACAACATTTGGAGAGTTCTGGGTCACCAGAAGGGCTTGAAAAAAATTGATGGAGGTCCTGGCCGAGCAAAACCACATTAAAAAAAAAAAATAGAGAAAATGAATTATTAACCCTAAATCCTGCATTTAAGGCACTTCTAGTCTTGTTCCACTTGGAATTTAATTTTGTTCCTGCAGAAACTTTCAAAACTCAAGAAAATAAATAATTTTTAATCCAGCTCTGCCTTTGTTTCACAAATACACTGGGTTTTGGTTTTGTTTCTTTGGTTGGTTTTGGTTTTGTTGTTTTTAAATTAATTTTGTTGTTTTGATGTTCCAGATTTAAGAGAACAACACAGAAAATTCTATTTCACTTGGATTTTTAAGAAGGTGAGGTAAACTTGATATTGAGAGGTTTAGACACCAGAATCCTTCCTGTATCTTAAAAAAAATCCAACCAAAACAACCAGAAATAAACCCCAAAATCTTAGAAAATCACTATTTTTTCAATATTTATAATAATGGCTATCAGGGATTAATAAAATTGGAGCAATGACTTCCTCTCTTTCTCGCCACATAAACGAAAGGAATATTTGGATATCATTTCTGCAGGTGCCACACTGGGCACAGGGTTTAATTCCAAGGCTTTTATGGAGTTGAGTGGGAGATTTCTTCCAAATGAGGAAAATTAAGGACAGAATGAGGCTTTGATTGAGGCCTCTGAGGGCTGTGAGTGGACAATAAAATGTTAATTTTCCTCCAGGCACTGGGACAGTGATGGGAACTTGAGTTTAGGCCACATGGATCAGGCTCCCACTTGTTTAGGGTGGAAAAATTATTTGTCTGAGCATCACATCCCCAAATTTAAGCATCTGGGTTGAATCTTTCCACCCTTGATTCCCTTTAAAGCTACCACAAGGTTTGCTAAAAATAAGGAATGCAAGTCTGGAGCACTGGACTGCTGATCCTCTCCCATCTTAAGTTGGGATTTGTTTCATAAGTGTGTTAAAATTCACTTCCCTGCCCCATTTGGGGTAAGTTTAAGGAGATATTTGGAAGATAAATCGGTCATTGAGGGAGTTGGGGGTGTTCACCTGGAGAAGAGAAGGCTCCAGGGAGAGCTCAGAGCCCCTTCCAGGGCCTAAAGGGGCTCCAGGAGAGCTGGAGAGGGACTGGGGACAAGGCCTGGAGGGCCAGGACCCAGGGAATGGCTTCCCAGTGCCAGAGGGCAGGGCTGGATGGGATCTTGGGAAGGAATTGTTCCCTGGGAGGGTGGGCAGGCCCTGGCACAGGGTGCCCAGAGCAGCTGTGGCTGCCCCTGGATCCCTGGCAGTGCCCAAGGCCAGGTTGGACATTGGGGCTTGGAGCAGCCTGGGACAGTGGGAGGTGTCCCTGCCATGGCAGGGGGGGGATGAGGGGATTTTAAGGTCCCTTCCAACCCAAACCACTCCACGATTCCACAATTTTATCACCCTGTGGTGTGGTATCAATGTCCCAGGAGCTAAAATGCCAATTCCTGTGCAGTGGTGCCGATCCATCTCCCTCTGGATTCGGCATTTCCATGTGGAGGGGCCGGGAATGTTTCACTCTCCATCACAGAGAAATCCCATAAAACAAATAACGCTCCCAGCCTTTCATGTCCCGTGAATTTTAAGATCACAAATCCCGGCTTTGGGAACACATGTTTGGCTTGCCATGAAAGTGGCCTCTGGACAAACAAAACAACCTTTTCAGGACACAATTCCCAGCTTTTCTTTCCCTCTCACGAACCAGGGAACAGCCAGCCATGGCCACAGGAGGCATTTCAGAGTGACCCTGGCCAAAAGGTGGTGTCATCTTTACCCTGGTACAGTGTTGGCCTAAAAAACCCTGGGAACAGGGATGGGAATACGGGCTCCGAAGTTTTAACACCAATAGGTGGCAGGCAGAGCTCAGACGTGTCGGGAATCGCCAACTCCGGCTCGCTCCAGGGTGGGATGAGGGCTTTGGGTACTGCTGGAGCTGGGCAGGCCCTGGGAGCTCCTGGATGATGGAAGCACCCCCCAAATTCCACCTTCCTTAAGGGACTTCTGATGGATTGGGAGGCAGAGGGGCCAGGGAAAGGAACAGTTTGGGTTTAGCAGCTCCAGGGACAGGATCACTTGGAATGTTTGGTTGTTTGAATGTGTCACCCTGGGCTGTTTGGAAACCAAAGTGGGGCAAACATCTCCTGCCCAGGTCACCCTCCAGGAAAACCAGAGCAGTCCCCAGCCACCTGTGCCAGTCTCAGAATTCCGGAATCCTCAGGCTTGGAAGAGCCCTTCAGGACCATCCAGTGCCACCCCAGTCCCACCAGCATCACCCCAAACCCTGTCCCCAAGGGNCAATTTGAAGCCGTTCCCTCTCCTCCTTTCCCTTGGGACACGGCAGCAGAGCCCGATCCCCCCTGACTGCCCCTCCTGTCAGGGAGTTGTGGGGAGCAATGAGGTCCCCCCTGAGCCTCCTCTTCTCCAGGCTGAGCCCCTTTCCCAGCTCCCTCAGCTGCTCCTCCCAGGATGTGTTTTCCAGCCCACTCCTAGCTCTGTTCCCTTCCCTGGACACGCTCCAGCTCCTCACTGTCCTTTTTGATGTATTCCCACAATTTTAAAAAGACCAAAAACCCCACCCCAAAACAAATTTTTAAAAGGCAATGAAAATTACTGAAAACTTCGTATTTTCCTGTTCAAAACTCCCCCATTTCACCCAAAATTCATGAATCTGAAGGAATCCAACATTTCTTGACTCTTCCCCAGTCCTTCCTTCCCAGATCTCTCCTGTGAACACAACTTTAAGGCAGGACTGAGCAAATGTCCTGACCACAACAGGAGCACAGCTTTAGGCAGGGCAAAACCACGGTAAAGTGGAAATCAGGAAAAATCCCACATGTTTTTCCAGCCAATTAAAGCACCAGGGAAAGTTTGTTTACTAATTAAAGCTTTCCCATACATCTAGAAAAAGTGGGATAATTTTAGGTTTTTAGTGCCTTCTCAAGGATATTTCTGCCCTTGTGTTAAGGAATTTAAAAAAATTGTTTTCCCAAGGGCCTGGGAAGTGATGAGTTTTGTAATATCATTGATAAGTGGCTTCACAGAAAGGGTGGGAATTATTATCCCTATATTGCAGGGATGGGAGCATGGAAAAGGAAATGAAGAGCTGAAGGACACCCAGCAAGCCTGGGAATGTTCAGGTGGAGAAAACAAGCTTTTTTCTTCCTGCAAGGACCTGAATGCAATAAATGTCTCCACAAAGCCCAGATGTATCAATCATGGAATTCCAGAATGGATTAGGATGGAAGGAACCTTAAAGCTCATCCCATTCCACCCCTGCCATGGGCAGGGACACCTTCCACTGTCCCAGGCTGCTCCAAGCCCCAATGTCCAGCCTGGCCTTGGGCACTGCCAGGGATCCAGGGGCAGCCACAGCTGCTCTGGGCACCCTGTGCCAGGGCCTGCCCACCCTCCCAGGGAACAATTCCTTCCCAAGATCCCATCCAGCCCTGCCCTCTGGCACTGGGAAGCCATTCGCTCTTTTCCTGACATTCCAGTTCCTGATCAAAGTTCCTCTCCAACATCCCTGGAGCGCCTTTAGGCCCCTGGAATTTGCTGTGAGGTCTCCGCTCAACCTCCTCTCCCCCAGGTTGAACAATCCCAACTCTCCCACCCTGTCTCCACAGGGGAGGTGCTGCAGTCCCCTTAGGAACTTTGTGGCATCCTCTGGATCTGCTCCAGCATTTCCATGTCCTTCCCAGGCTGGGGACACCAGAGCTGTGCACAGCATTCCAGGGAGGAATCTCAGAAGTCTGTCATTTTTGCAGTGCAGAAGATCCAAAGCAAGTTGAAAACCAAATATTGTGCGGTTCTCAGCACTTCCCTGTGCTGAGGGAAGAGTGGAGAAGCACATGCAAAAACCAGGAGGATTGAGACCCCCTTGGGTGTTTCTTTGGGGACTGGGACTGGTGGGGAGTCAACAAGAAATGCTGGAAAAGAGGAACTTGTGAGTGGCTTGAGCTGGGGAAGAGGATGATTTTATGTCTCCTGTATTGTTTGCACTGCAGCCAGTGACTATCACTTGATGGGAAAAAATATTACTGGGTTGATGTGGATGAATCTTTTTTCTCTGGTGACAGGGACAGGACCCAGGGAGCGGCTGGAGCTGGGCCAGGGGAATTTGGGACGGAGATCAGGGAAAGGTTCTTCCCCCAGAGGGTGCTGGGCACTGCCCAGGCTCCCCAGGGAATGGGCACGGCCCCGAGGCTGCCAGAACTCCGGGAGCGTTTGGACAGCACTGCCAGGGATGCCCAGGCTGGGATTGTTGGGGTGTCTGGGCAGGGCCTGGATGATCTGTGAGGATCCCTTCCGATTCTGTGTTCTGTGATTCCATGTGAATTGAAAATATAAGTGTGTGTGTCTGAATTTGGAAAAAAAAAATGTGCAATTCACATGCAAAATTCAGTTGCATTTGCTCCCAGCATTAGAAAAGTTGAAGTTTTGCCTTCCCCTGGATCCCTGGCAGTGCCCAAGGCCAGGCTGGACATTGGGGCTTGGAGCAGCCTGGGACAGTGGAAGGTGTCCCTGCCCATGGCAGGGGTGGCACTGGATGAGCTTTAAGGTCCCTCTCAACTCAAACCATTCCATGGTCCTTTGATTCCATTGAGAAGTCCAATTTTCAAAGAATTTGAATTACCAAGGTGCTTTTTTTCTACATTTCCAAAATTTAAAAATGATCCTGGACTGGAAAAGAAATATTTGCCCTAAGTTGGGACAAATCTGGATGCAGATTGTGCAAATCTCTACAAGTTTTATAAAAAGGTTGTGGAAATGCCAGTTCCCCCCTCTGAGCTGTTCCAAAATGAGTGCAAATTCCTGCATGTGGGGCTTTCTCCAACTGGGAGAGTGTCTCAGGGATTTGGTGCAACCCTCTCAGTGCGCCTGAAATGAAATAAAACTTGGTCTTATGTAATTCCAGACATGTTCCATCAGGCAGGTGAACGCGAGGCTGAGAGTTCAGCAGCAGTTTACCCTCGGAGGGGGAGGAACAATTCCCGCTGTCTCACCTCGCTGGGGATAGATTCTGCTGAAAGATGTCTCTAATTATGGCTGAGAGTTTCTCCAAGGGCTTGGGAAGCGCAACCCAGGCTGGGAGAAGCCAAACATTTCTTTGTGTAATCCCTGATGCCTCAAGTGGCCACCTAAAAACAGAGACTAGCCAGAATCAGGGAACAAAGGCAGGTATTTATTGGAAAGGCCTTCAGAGGTACCCCCTGGGGAGCCAAAGGCCACATCCCAAAAGGACCCCAGGATGGGCCCCAAGTCCCGAGTTCTTCACACTTTTATAGGTTTGGTCCATTTGCATTTCAGCATCAATTCGCCAATTAAAACTTCAGCTAATGATGGAATTTCCACAATTTTTCCACCTCTCTAGAGGCCCTGGGTACACATTTTGGGCCTAGGACAGTCTGGGTGTCCTTGGAGCAAACCTAGAGAAGGTTTTTTGTGTCTATCTCAGCATGAGAGAGCAGAAGTGAACAGGCTATGAGAGAATTCAGAGGCACAGCCAGGCAATACAGGATTTGAAGAATATAAAAGTTAAAACCCAAGGCATCATCCCCACGAGGCAAAAAACATCCTCGGGCCTTTGGACGTGAGCATGGAGCAGAGAATAGGAGTGGGAATGGGATGTGGCAGCCACGTGTGAGCTGCTCGGGTCACCCTGAGCTGCGGGAGGTGATGCCAGACACTTTTCATCACCCTGGCTCTGACTCTCCCTCAGCGCCGGGCACGGAGCCGAGACAGAGCCGAGTTCCAGCCTGAGCCAGACTGAATGCTCCATTACCCTGCCCACCTCTGCACGGGAGATTTCAGCTTGAACATTAGGATTTAGCATTTTAAGCCCTTGTAAATTATCCAGGGGCTGGACTGTGGAAATATTTCCCGGTGTGTGGCCTGTCCATCCCCTGGCCCGCGAGGTGGGTGGGACACCAGGAATTGTTTCGTCCTGCAGCGTTTGCCTGTCCCCGTTCAGAGCCTTTGAAGTGGGTTCAGGACAGGGTTTTTTTGCCAGTTTACCTGCTGCTCATGTGGATTTCCCATGGGATTTTCCCGGGGTAGTTACCTGACAGTAACATCCAAACCCTGCTGGATGTGAGAGGCTGATGTGAAAATCCCGAGGCTCCAAATGAAAAGGCTCCAAAGGAAAATCCTGAGGATGGGAGTGAATATTTCTTGAGTCAGGGAAGGCACAAATTCCACTGAAACAGAGCCATTCCTGGGAATGCCAAGGGGTGATAAACACATTCTTTTCCAGGAGAAAGGGAAGGGCAAGGAGCAGGGCTAGGATATGCAAGGAGTTTCAAGCTGCTGCCAAGCCCACGCCCACACAGAGGAGGGAGAGGCTCGGCTGCCACAGGCCACCCTCCAGTTCAAAGCCAATTCCTGCTCTGCATCCCTGCAGGACCACATTCCCTGCTCTGCATCCCTGCAGGACCACATTTCCTGCTCCAGAGCCACCGGCAAGGGATGGCACACGAGATGCTCTGCCTCAAAAGCATCCTCAGGAGTTTTATGACTCAGCGCTGTTACAGCTCCTGTCTCCCTCTCTTTTCAGGATAAGGAGCGTGTCAGGAGCACCTCACCTCTGGATTCCCTTCCAGGAAAACCAGAGGGAGGTGTCACCAATTTTTCCTTCGCTTAACACACTTCTGCTCCAGTCACACACCTTTGTTTCACTGCCTGGAGGTTTTCCCATGCACAGGGAAGCCAATGGAGTGAAATTCCAAGTTGGAGAGTGCTGGCAAAAATGTCATCGTGCTCAGCTGTGGAGCCAGAGGGCTTTTGGCTGCTCCTGAGGTTTTATCTGGGTCTGGAAAAGTTCACAGTGGCAAGGGAAAATGAAGGGGAAAAATAAAGTGTGAGCAGCAGGAAAGGGACTGGGATTGTGTCCCTGTGCCCCTGTNTTGTTCCCTGGGAGGGTGGGCAGGCCCTGGCACAGGGTGCCCAGAGCAGCTGTGGCTGCCCCTGGATCCCTGGCAGTGTCCAAGGCCAGGCTGGACATTGGGGCTTGGAGCAGCCTGGGACAGTGGAAGGTGTCCTTCCCTGCCCATGGCAGGGGTGGAATGAGATGAGCTTTAAGGTTCCTTCCATCCTAATCCATTCTGGAATTCCATGATTGATGCATCTGGGCTTTGTGGAGACATTTATTGCATTCAGGTCCTTGCAGGAAGAAAAAAGCTTGTTTTCTCCACCTGAACATTCCCAGGTTTGCTGGGTGTCCTTCAGCTCTTCATTTCCTTTTCCATGCTCCCATCCCTGCAATATAGGGATAATAATTCCCACCCTTTCTGTGAAGCCACTTATCAATGATATTACAAAACTCATCACTTCCCAGGCCCTTGGGAAAACAATTCCTTTAAATTCCTTAACACAAGGGCAAAAATATCCCTAAGAAGGCACTAAAATCCCTAAAATTATCCCACTTTTTCTCAATGTATGGGAAAGCTGTGGCTGCCCCTGGATCCCTGGGAATGCCCAAGTCTGGGTTGGACACTGGGGCTTGGAGCAGCCTGGGACAGTGGAAGGTTGTAATAAGATGATCTTTGATATCCCTTCCATCTCAAACCATTCTGGAATTCCATGATAAGCAGACTGTGAGGGTGAGGAGAAATCAGGGGTGAAGCCATCCCACAGCAGGAGGCACAGGGAACACCGAATGCTCAGGGGGATGGAAGAAAAGCTGCAGGAGAAAAAACCAACTTTAAAAGGTCTGGGGGATGATCAGAAGGGCTGGGATTTCAGAGTGGGAAAAGCGAAACTTTTGGGAAGGACAACCAACCTGGATGTTCTTGCTGACTGTGACCACACAGGGCACAGCCTGGATTTCTCATTCCTTTGGGAGATGGATTTTTGGCACTGATGGTTTCTTTAGGAGAGATCCCAACTCTGCACACTTGGCACTTGGTGTGGCAGCCTCCAGCAGGGCTCGGGGAATGTGTTGGATAGTGGGATTCCTGGTTCCTTTGGGAAAGGGAGATATCCCTGGCTCTCCCAGCTATCCCAGTGAGAGTGAGCTCCATCAGGAATGGGGGGAAATAACCTTCTCCACATGGAATACGCTGCCCTGGAGAGACAAAAGACTTCATTAAAACCAGGCTCACCAGAGCTTGCTCGAACAATTTTATAGCCCTTCAAATGTAAACCATATTTAACCACGGCCCTTTGGCTGTGTTCTAAGCTTATTTATTAGTCTGGGGGTGTTCATAAATCCTCCTTTTATCCTCCTTTTTATTTTTCCAAATTAACACATCTTCGAGGAAGGAGATTACGAGGGAGATGATGAAGTGCCAGATTTGATCTCCCGGATCTTTTGTGCTCCTAAAGGGAAAAAAAAAATCATTAAAAATAAGGAGTGAACCAGGCAAACACCACAGAGCTTTGGTGCTGCTGCTGGGGGTGATCAGAGAGGGTGATGAGGCTGCCTTGCTCCTGCACCTGTGCTCAGCCTGTTTTGGACCAATATTCCAATATTCCAACTCATTCTGCACAAGTCCCTGACAGGAGGGGGCAGCCGGGGGGGTCGGGCTCTGCTCCCAGGGAACAGGGACAGGAGGAGAGGGAACGGCCTCAGGCTGGGCCAGGGGAGGCTCAGCTTGGACACCAGGAGCAATTTCCCCATGGAAAGGGAGGTCAGGCCTTGGCAGGGGCTGCCCAGGGAGGTTTGGAGTGCCCATCCCTGGAGGTGTCCCAGGAGTGCCTGGAGGTGGCACTCAGTGCTCTGGGCTGGGGACAAGGCGGGCATCGGGCACAGCTGGGACTGCATGGGCTGGGAGGCCTTTCCCAGCCTCAGGGATTCTGGAATTCCAGAAAATTCCACTCTTATGAACATCCATAGCATGCTGTGGATGTGGATCTCCTTGTCAAGCCTCCCTCTCTGCACAGTTCTTTGTGGAAATGCAGATACTGGAGGCAATGTCTGATATTGGGAGTGACAGACTTTCCCATGATAATATTCCAGGTTTCTGCTGCTCATACCTCATTCCCATGCACCAGATTCCATGGTTTTCCAGTAAGAAATAGGGAAAAGCAGTATCTTTTCATCTCAGTCTAAGTGCAGCGCTGAGACTGAGAGAGAAATCCAGCCCTGGGAGAAGAGTTGGATCATGGAATTTTGCAACCATGAATTTTTGATGTCCTGGTGCTTTGGCTTTCTTTGTCCTCATCAGGAAGCTCTGATTTTGTGACATAAATTAATGAGGCTGAGGGGACAAACAAAGTGGCACCTTCCAGGTTTAGCATTCAAGATTTCCCTCTCATTTTTTATCCTCTCTTTCCATTTAGGCATCCAGAGCTCTCTGGGAAGACATCCAGAGGTTCTTGGCATGGCACTGGACATGGTCAGAAATGCAGGAGCATTGGATCACGGAATTTTGCAACCATGCTCACCATAGACATAAATCCAACTGCATTTACAGCCAGGAGCTTGTGATTGATCAGGTAGCATTTGGGAGAATCCATGGACAAATCTCAGCCTTCTGGGTGATGGGAGATTGTTGAATCCCTGGAAGGGGAGTCCCAGAAAAATGAGAGGTCTGGGAACACTTGGACAAACACCTGGATGGATTCTGCAGCTGGAACAGCCCTGGGTGTTGGATGGATGAGGAAGGAGAGCAGCACTGTGGAAAGGGATGCTGGAATTCTGGTGGATGGCAAGTGGAATATTAGCCAGGAATATTCCATGGGAGCCAGGAGAGCCAAAACTGTCCTGGGGGGCATCAGGAACAGCATTCCCTGGTTTTCCAAACATCCAATCCAACCCTTCCCTGCCTCACTTTGAAACCATTCCCACTGTCCTGTCACTCTCTGTCCCTATAAAAATCCCACTCCCTCCTTTTCCTAAACCCCTGGAAGGGCTCTAAGGTCTCCCCAGAGCCTTCTCTCCTCCAGCTGAACACCCTCAGCATAAACATTTACCTTTTTAAGCTGCTTTTAAAAATATTTCAGGTTATTTGTGTGCTCCCTGAAAATGAGAATTTTGGGAAGAGCTGCTGATTTAGTGGGAACAAGTGAAATATAGAGAAATGTTGGTTGTTCCTTTATTAACAGTGCAAATCCCCAGACGAACCACAAATTATCAGTAGATTTTGAGATGTTTGCAATGGATAATTGATAAACCTGGTCACTGATTTATGTTGTTTTCACCCTTAAATAATCAGGGCTGAAAAACCAAAACAAAACAGAACAAAATAAAGCAAAATAAAACAAAAGTCCCCCTAAACTCCCCCCGCCCCCTCCAACTTAATTAGAGCCACATTCCCCCAATTTGCAGCTGAGCATTTTTGAAATGGGGCTGCAGCTCCTTCCAATTATGCAGAGCAATTAGGGAAGCTCATCAAGACATCCTGAGGTCTCATTAGGGAGAGTGTTGCTTGTTGCAGACATCTTCAGAGATTTCAGCAGTGTCTGGGGCTCATCTCCCCCTCCCAGCCACATTCCCACTCTTTGGGAAGAGTTAGACCGTGACAGAACTCTCTTTAAACACTGCTCAGTGCTCTCAATTTATATTAAATAGTATTAATTCATATGGGGTGATTTAAAAAAAAAAATTGGATTTTTTTCATGCTGTCAGAGGCTTGAAATAGAAAAAAAAAAAACCTCCACTGAATTTAGCTGTGTTTTTAGCTTTTATAATTCAGCTTTCTCAAGGAGATAACTACAATTTCCAAGGCAAAATTGTTGGGTATTTCCTTATGGGGAAAAAAAACGAGCAGCCTGTGCCTGAATGATGGGAAATAGAAAATTATAAATCTAAAATTTGGGTGAAGAAAGAGCTGAAATAAGTAAAAATGACCTTTTCTTTGAGCTTTCCTGGTAGAACATGGGAGATTTTGAACTGGGTGCAGGGGATCCTTCCGCTTGTAGAAAATCCTGCTGGGGATCAAAGATACAACAACAAATTTTGCTTAAGAAATTGTTTTTTATAGATAAAAATTGGTTGTATTTCCCTTTACTTGTGTTGGTCCATCCATCCCTGGCTCTGGTTGTGGTTTTTTGCTGCTGCTCGTTGTCGTGGAAAACGTTGCCCAAAACCCAGACGGCCAAGAGATAAGAGCGGAGCTTTTCCAGGATATTTTGGTTCCTTTTGGAATGCTGCCTTGAAGTTCAGGGAGAAAATTTATGGGAGAGGCAAAATAAATTATTTCAGGGAGCGCTGCTTTTTAGCTTCAGGAGGGAGAAGGATGGAGGAGTAATTCCAGAGGGTAAACAAGACATTCCAGCTGGCGTGAGTGGCATTCCTCAGGAGCTCAGCCTTGGATTGTCCCCAGGGATGGTGCAAGGAAGTCAAGTTCAGAAATCTTTGTCATCATTGTCACTTTAATCCACTCCCTTGGGGACACAAGGGGCTCTCAGGTGGTTATTCCCAAACTGGGAATTGTAAAATATCCGTGGCACGAATATTTAGAGCTTTTTGGGAAAATCACAGGCCTAAATTTTGCCTNCAATCCCAGCTCTCCCAGCCTTTCCTCCCAGCAGAGCTGCTCCATCCCTCTGATTATCTCCTGACCTGCTCTGCTCTTCCTGAATATCCTGGGTTTCCCTAAAGGTGGTGGGGTTATTTCCATGCAGATGTTTGCCCAGTCCCAAGAAGGGAAAGGTTTTCCCAGGTTTCCCTTGGATGCTCCTGCATTTCTGACCATGTCCAGTGCCATGCCAAGAACCTCTGGATGTCTTCCCAGAGAGCTCTGGATGCCTAAATGGAAAGAGAGGATAAAAAATGAGAGGGAAATCTTGAATGCTAAACCTGGAAGGTGCCACTTTGTTTGTCCCCTCAGCCTCATTAATTTATGTCACAAAATCAGAGCTTCCTGATGAGGACAAAGAAAGCCAAAGCACCAGGACATCAAAAATCACTGTGGAGATTCCCAGGATTTTAAAGATGTCAGGCCTGGGGAGGAGGGCAGCAAACCTTTTGGGAAGGTAGAGAATTCTTTAATGAAAATTGAATATATTTGATCTGAATCATCCCTTTAGCTGAGACAAACCCGAGGTGTTTATTTTCCAGACTGGGATCTTTAAAAGCTGTCCCCAGTTTTGGGTGTCGACTCTGGTTTTGGGGAGTTTTTTCTGTTCCTTCTCTCATCACGAGACAGGAGTGAATTACAATTGATTTCACCATGGATTAATTATATTTGAACTGGATTAATCACTAATGGAAGTAGGACTGCTTTGATAATTTACTGTAGCACCAAGGTCAATGTCTAAATATGAGAAAAAACTCTTTTATTTGGTATAATCCACTGCTTTTTGTGCCATCCATTCCCACCTCTGCCTTTGCAGTTTCCAAAATCAGCTGTGGAGTTGTTTTTTAGGTGCCTGAGAGTTTGGGGAACTCATTTCCTACTAATTTTAAGGGGAATTGGATGGCTGACTTTGAAAAACTCAGCTGTGGTGTTTTCCCTTCCAGTGCTTGCTCTTCCCTGCTCTCCCAGCACTCCTGTTTTCATCCCAGGGAGGTCAGCTCTGATCCTGATCCTGATCCTGATCCTGATCCTGACAGATATCCCAGTGTCACAGATTCCAGCCTGGCTTCTCTGGGCACCCTGTGCTGGTAAAGCCCTTGACATTTATTCACCACAGGTTTCATGCAGTGATGGGATAAAGGGAATGGGGTTAGGTGGGATATTGGGAAGGAATTGTTCCTCAGGAGGGTGGGGAGGGGCTGGGATGGAATTCCCAGAGCAGCTGTGGCTGCCCCTGGATCCCTGGAAGTGTCCAAGGCCAGGTTGGACATTGGGGCTTGAAGAAACCTGGGACAGTGGAAGGTGTCCCTGTCCATGGCAACGGTGGGAATAGGATGATTTTAAGGTCCCTTCCATCCAAAACCACTCTTTAATTCTATGATCTTCATGTAAGAGAAGCCTCAGAAACTGCAAACTTTTCCCTCCACTTTCAAAATTTCTCCACCTATTAATCCCCCAGTAGCTGGTGGAGTGGGTTTATTTTGTGCCATGTATTGCTGATACTTCTCCTTAAAAAGCTCAGTGTGGGAAATCAAGGAGGTTCAAATGATTTTGAGGCAGAGGCACTGAGTTTTCCAGTCACCCCAAGGCTCCCAGGAGGGAGAATCCAATCATGGAAAACTCACTGATCTTCCACTGTGTCTCCAGGGCAGGAATGAAAAATGGAATATTTATGTTTTTCCAGCCAGATTTTACATCCTCAGGAAGATTTCTGGATCCTCAGCTCGTGTCTCTGGGAGTGGAGCTGTGTTGGTTGGGAGCAGCTGGGAATCCTGAGGGTCTCCCATGTTTTGATGGCTCAGATCCCCTTTTTCCAGAGTGCCAGGATAGTATTTTGGATATGGAAAGCAAACCTGGCTTTACTGAGCCCTCCTGGCTGAGCTGAGGGTGCCCACATTAATCTGCAGCTCCCCAGGCTGGATTGAGCAATAGGAAGCCCCACGATCCAGGATCCTCTCCAGCTGATTTCCTCCTCTTCCCTTTGGAGGCACTTCCTTTTTAAACCGAGGGAGATTGTGCAGTTAAAAAACACCACTCCACATCAGAACACAGAAATCTTCCTGGATTTTTCCAGCCTAGGCTCAGCTTTAATGATAGTCTCCCCTCAACTGTGTCGAGATCAATTAATCTCGAGTCTAACTCTTAGACAGTCACACTAGAACGGGTTTTGAGTGAAGCAAACATGAAATTAGCTTGTGCACATAACTCCAAACTCCTTTGCTGCGGTATCTGTGTATTTAAAACTTGTTTTATTTCAGTTTGAGATCCCAAAGCTCATCCTAAGTTGCCTCGATGAGACTGGAACGGTTTTGTTTTGTTTTTTTTTACCCAGAAAAAATGCTGCTCCTCAGGTCACTTTTTATTTCAATTCCCTCACACAACTGATTCAAGAAATCCCTTTTCAGCCCAAAAATGAGAGCTGCCTCTCTGTCACGTCCCAGGGAGCTTTGTCTGCCCCACAGAAGCTTTTTAAAGAGTTCCACATCCCAAATGAAACCCGAGAGCAATGGAAACATTTCCCGTGTGTTATCTGTGTGTTTTAGACAGGTTTCATCTTCCTTTGAGATCCCAAAGCTCGTCCCAAGTTGCCTGGATGGGACTGGAACCGGGTTTTTCGTGGATGAAACAAAATCCTGGCGCTGAGGGCGGCCGATCAAGGCAGCTCTCACAGCATTCCTGGAGTTGTGGTGGCCAAAAGCTCCTCTCTCCTGGGGAAAGAGGGAGTAGGGAAACATTCCCAGCCAAAATCCAGGGAGGAAGGAGGAGGAGGAGGAGGCCCAGCACAGCTCTCCTTCCCTAGACTGGAGGTGGTGACACTTCACCGGAGTCACGGAGCCCTCACAATTCCTGACCCCATGGTAGAAACCACAAGGTGATCCTTCTTCTGCAGGGATGAAAGTCCTCCCCTGACATGTGCAAGCAGCGTGTGGAATGCTGGAAATTGGAAGCTAATCCAGCCAGGAAGTGTTTTCCTGAGGTAATTGTCCCACTTTGGTCCATAAACACCTTGCTGAGGTAGAGATGTTGTGCAAGGCCCTGGCTCTGAGTGTTGTACCTTTAATCCTGCAGATTTAGGGGGCACTTGTAGCTCCACTTCACCAAAATGTGCAGTTTTTAACCAGTGAAGAGTTAAATTTTCCATTGGGAAACCCCAAATTGAGGATAACTGGGGAATTCTGGGGGAAACACGGCCTGTGCTGCAATTCCAAGAGACCATCACTGAGTGCCACAGGCTGTGGGACAGCAGGAATCCACAGGGATCAAAAACAGGATCGGGGGGATATTGGCATCTTTTCCCCAAGCTGGATGAACCCAAGGAGCTGAATTCACGGGGACAACTCCAGGTTTTACTCGCCTGGGTTTATTCCCAGCAGGACTGAACTCCACTCAAGAAGAAAAGGCCTCAAGTTGCACCAGGGCAGGTTCAGATTGGATATTGGGGAAAAAATTCCCTGCAAGAGTATCCAGGCATTGGAATGAGTTGCCCAGGGAGGTGGTGGAGGCTGGAAGTGTTCCAGAGGTGTCTGGATGTGATCTTTGGGAATTATGGTGATGGTGGGACTGGTTGATGCTCCAGATCTCCTCCAGCCTTGATAATTCCGTGATTCCTTAAATATTATAAATTTATTTCCGTGTTTTCTCCACACGACCCCAAATCCCAAGGATAACAGCAATAAAAAAATCCCAGTGGTGCTCCCCAGCAGAAAACACCCAAATTCTGAGTGTGATGGATGTTAACACGGAATATTTTGACAAGGAACAGCAGGAAAAAGCAAAGAGAGGGGTGCATTTCACTTTTCTAAGCAGGCCTCTCCAGTTTTTTGGCAGCAGGGAAAATGTTTCCGGTGCTCTCAGGTTTCATTTGGGATGTGGAACTCTTTAAAAAGCTTCTGTGGGGCAGACAAAGCTCCCTGGGACGTGACAGAGGCAGCTCTCACTTGTGGGCTGAAAAGGGCTATTGAAGGGTTTGGGACTGTTTTGGGACTGATTTGGGACTGGTTTGGGACTGAATTGAATCAGTTGTGTGAAGGAATTGGAATAAAAAGTGACCTGAGGAGCAGCATTTCATCCGGGTGAAACTCCTCAAGGTTGTCATGTGTATAAACACCACTGAGGAGGATTTCTGTGGAGGGGAGGTGGAATTATCCTGTGAGGAGAAACCTCTGGATAACAGAGTGAGGGCAAAATGTGCCAAGTGGTTGGCAAGTTAAAAATCTGTTTGTGTGAATATCAGAGTTTCTTTGGAAATAGAAAATTTTCTCTCTCTCAATATTTGGTTTGGGTTGGAAGGGACTTTAAAGCTCAATTCATTCCAACTTTGGACACCTTCCACTATCCCAGGTTGTTCCAAGCTCCATCCAGCCTGGCCTTGGACACTTCCAGGGATCCAGGGGCAGCCACAGCTGCTCTGGGCACCCTGTGCCAGGGCCTGCCCACCCTCACAGGGTGGAATTGGTTTCTAAAACCCAAACCTCACTTTTTTTATATATAAGAAACTATACAGAGAAAAATCAGTGTCCTCATGGTGAGAGCAGCTCCAGGGGTCTGAAACGAAGCAACTCCAGGCAGGAAATTCTCTCCATAAATCCAATTTTTAATGGCAAAGTTATTATTGACGTGTTTGATTTGTGCAATCATTTTTATCCTTCATTGTTAAAATAAGGATAAACATTTGCGGGTTGCTCTGTGGTTTATTTTAATCAGTATCAGGTTTATTATTTAATCAGTATTAAATCAGACCCTGATTTAAGGGTCTCTTCTGCCATGTCCAAGGGAAAGGAGGAGATGAAATGGCCTCAAATTGCATCAGGGGAGGTTCAGATTGGTAAAAAAATATTCCCTGGAAGAGTGGTCAGGCCTTGGAATGAGCTGCCCAGGGAGTTGTGGAGTCACTGTCTGTGGGAGTGTTCAGGAGGAGTCTGGATGTGGCCCTCTGGGACAGGGTTTGGGGTGATGCTGGTGCTGCTGGATGGTCCCGAAGGTCTCTTCCAACCCTGATGATTCCATGGTTTTGTGACATTGCCAACATGCAGTGCAGGTTGACTTCACCTTATCAAAACAACTTCTGGCACTTCCTAATTTTGGAAACTTTATTCCATGAATTTACTAATAAATTCATCTTAATACAAATAATATTGACCTAAAATACTCTGTATTTTCCTGATTTTGTTCATTCCTGCCTCCTGCTCATTTTTCCCAGTATTCCAATTAAAAAACAAAAGGCCAGGGAAGGGTCAACCTTAAAAAAAATCTTCCCTGCTCTTTGAAACAGAGGGAGCTCAACCACAAAATAAACCACTGTGAAAATGACTGATTAGATGAGAATACCTTTGCATCCATGGGAGGAACAAACCAGACCCAAATCAGTTCCAAACCAATCCCAAACCAATCCCAAACCCGTCCCAAATCAGTCCCAAATCTGTCCCAAACCAGTCCCAAACCCTTCAACAGCCTCTGACCGCAGGATTTTAACTCCCATTCTTAACACATTTGGAAAATATTCCTAATAGTCAAACACCATCTTTCCTAACCTAAAATCCTTAATACAAAAGAAATTTCAGGCGCCAGTAAGAGTCGATCCTATTTGAGGATTTAGGAATAAAATCCTCATTGACTTCAAGCTTGTGTGGCTTCCAAACAAAGAATAGCAGGAAAAAGTCCACAACATAAAACATTTCCATTGTATTAAATTAGGAAAAATTCAGGTTTTTGATGTGCTGCATGGCAAAGAAATGATTGTGTCTTTTCCTTGAGGTTGCCAGGTTGGACACCAGCAGGAATTTCTCCATGGAAAGGGAGGTCAGGCCTTGGAAAGAGCTGCCCAGGGATGTTTGGAGTGCCCATCCCTGGAGGTGTCCAAGAAGTGCCTGGATGTGGCACTCAGTGCTCTGGGCTGGGGACAAGGTGGGCATTGGGCACAGCTTGGATTCCATGGGCTGGGAGGGCTTTTCCAACCTAAATCCTGGGATTCTACACAAGGGGAGTCAAGAGAAACATCAGTGAGTTCAGAGGGTACCGAAACTTTTCATATTTTGATGCCTCCCTTAATTTCTCTGGTTTTGTGGTTCCTACAAAGGCAGGAAGTGCTCGGGCCAGACACTTCCCACAATTAGGAGCCAAGTGGGCTCAGGGACCTTTGGCTCCTTCCACTGGGATTTCACTGGGATTTCCTCCCTGGGGAGCTCCCTCCCGCTTTGCTCAGCAATGCAGATATCAAATACATGAAAAAATTTACTTATTTGAGGTAAAAAGCGGCTTGTTGGAGTCGACACCTGGGTTGCTCGGGTGGAGAGAGGGGCAAAGGCTCCTTTGGGACCCTGGCACAGTTTTCCCCCAGGTAGATGAGGCAGCACAAATTATTTCCCTGCCTGGGTGTTGTGGAGAGAACCCTGGACTGGGGAAGTGTTAAAGGCCCCTCCTGGGAGCCCCATCCCCGCCATCGAGGCGGATGTTGGGACAGGGGTTTTGGAAGGTAAAACCTCAGGAAGGAGAAGGGTGTGAGGGGGAACTGAGCTGCAAATCCCCTCCTCCAGCCCCACCATCCCAGCCAGAAAACAGATCCCAGGCCCGGAGCCACGGGGCCACACAGAGACCGAGTCTGAATTTCATGCACTTCCCTCAAATGATGATGTAATTCCAAACTTCTCTGGAGTTCAGGAAAATTAATGACTCAGCGTCTTGTTTCGGCTCCCTCCAGCCGTGCTTTCAGCTTTGGTCAGCATCAAACATGGATTTTTTGGGGGCTGGGAAGGGGGGGATCAGGGAGTCACCATCTCTGGCTGTTGTTCCCATCAAATCCATGTCACAGATCCCTCCGAGCTCCGTTTTGGGAACAGCACACGTGGCTTTGGTATCGAGTAACAGCCTTTGCATCCTGGAGTGAGGAGGGAAATCAAAAAGCAAAAGGGGAAATGAAAGCAGGCAGAGGAAAAAAATCCCACATAAAAATAGGGACAATGTGAGTGAAATGGAGATTATGATTCAGTTTTCTAACCACAGCTTCAAGGTCCGGATTTATGAACAGGATGTGACTTCATGCTCTTGTGGGGACCAGGAACCAAAATGGGTGAGTGAATCCTACTGAACCCTTCTGGTCTAATTCTACTTGGAAAAGAAAAATCCCCAAATCCTTTCCATTGGTAAATTTGGAGTCCCAGCAAATTCCAGGACAAAAATCTGTCTCAGCTCCTGCTCTGTTCTTTCACTTCTGGCAGCCTCCAGAGCCAGGGGGAAGCTGCTGCTTCACTGGACCTTTGGGAATGAAGAAAGAGCAAATGGTGGCAGCTGGAATTGTTCCTGCCTGGCAACTGAAGTGTCACAGTGTGACACTGTCCCTGCAGCACTGGGTGACATGGGGACTGCAGCTCTGGGACCTCAGCTGGCAGGAACCGCTCGCTCAGCCTCTGCTGCAGAGTTGGAAGTGCTGACAAAGAGGTGAACCCCACATGGCCCCATTTCTGCAGCCCAAACTGTGCCCAGGTGGCCAAGAAGGCCACTGGCACCTGGCTGGGATCAGGAATAGTGTGGCCAGCAGGAGCAGGGCAGGGATTGTCCCCTGTGGTGGGCACTTGAGGTCGCATCTCAAATCTCGTGTTTGGTTTTGGGGCCCTCACTTTAAAATGACCTTGAGGGGCTTGGAGTGTGTCCGAAGGGCAATGGAGATGGGAATGGGCTGGAAAACACATCCTGGGAGGAGCAGCTGAGGGAGCTGGGAAAGGGGCTCAGCCTGAAGAAGAGGAGGCTCAGGGGGGACCTCATTGCTCCCCACAACTCCCTGACAGGAGGGGCAGTCAGGGGGGGTCGGGCTCTGCTGCCGTGTCCCAAGGGAAAGGAGGAGAGGAAATGGCCTCAAATTGCACCAGGGGAGGCTCAGGTTGGAGATTGGAAACAACTTTTCCCTCACAGAGTGGTGAGGCCTTGGAATGAGCTGCCCAGGGAGGTGGCAGAGTCACTGTGGGAATGTTCAGGAGGAGTCTGGGTGTGGCCCTTGGGGACAGGGTTTGGGGTGATGCTGGTGGGACTGGGGTGGGACTGGGTGGTCCTGAAGGGCTCTTCCAACCTTGATAATTCCATAATCCTGTGATTCTATGATCCTGTGCACTCGGATTTGCAGGTGCTGCTTTGAACACTGAGTTTGAGGCCTCCAGCCCTTCCCTTCAAGCCAGGGAGCAAAGCAGTGGAGATTTGGGGATGTGATGATGCTTCTGATGGTGCTGCCATGGACTGAGAGCAGATTTTCTCCTGTCAAACCTTCCCCAGGCCGAGGGTGCTCAGGAATGATGATCCAAAGGTGTGGGAAGATGCTCTGCCTGCAGTTGCGGTAAAACAATTCCAACACGCCTCAATTTTCAAAGCTGTCAGTGGTGAACGGCTGCTTTTGGGGCTGGAAACCAACCCCAAGCTGAAACCAGCCTGACTCATCAATCCCAAAGTTCAACTTCCCAACAGAAACTGGAACAAGGAAGGATTTGACAGACGGAGCACCTGATAAAGGATCTAGCAAGGGAAAGTATTGACAGCTTATCTAAAGCTGCTGAGCTGACATGGCTGGGACAGCTGACTGACACTTTATCCCCTAAAAACCCAATCCCACTTTTTATTTGGAGGGTCTTCTAACATAATTCTTGTGGGGAGTGTGTGGAGATTCCTGCCTGGAGTGGGGCACCCTTTGAGGTCACTCCTTGAGGCTGAGTGAGATTTTCCCCCTTTCCTTGCTCTAGGGGAGTAACATCAAACTCTACTTAATAATTATTTTTCCTAATTTCAATAGAATTGCTTCAAAATAGTGAGCTCTACCTGTAGTTTTATCTGCCTGTGCTGTGTAGTAAGTAACTCTGATTAAGGTATTTTATTATAAATATCATCATAAATCATTTATTTATATAAATACCAATCCTATGTCCTTGATCCTATGGGACAAAGCTGCATAAATTATATTAATCACACCTCTATAAACTTTCAGACATAAATCCTGCAGACTCTGCTGTGTTTTTCAGGGCATTCGTTCCCTTTTTGGGGTGCCAGAGGGCATCTCAGGAAAGCTTGGGATCTGAATTGAGCTTTGGAATGTGGTGGACAAGGATGGGACGGGAGGAGGCACTTGGGATCCCAGACCTGCCATGGGGAGCCTGGGTTATTTCTGAGTCCTGTGTGAGGTACCCTCATTCCTCTTCAGCCTTCCCAGGGTCACATTTCTGCCTGATGGGATGATTCCAGCAATTCCATCATTTTTTTTTACCTCTGAAAACCACCCTGAATGGCTACCACAGGCTCAAAAGTCCTTTTTAAGGTCTCAGAAGGTGTTTTGAATTTTCTTTTCTTGCCTCCCCAAATGTGGACAGCCCATGGTGAATATAACCGTGGAACAAGAGAGATTTAGAGCAGATCCCGTTGTCCTCCACACCCAAATCTCCCAATTTTTTTCCCCCAGATCAAACCCATCCAACCCTACCCACGGTGCCTTTCCTTCCTCCCTTCCTTCCCCCCCTCAGCTCGAACCCACAAGACATCTCCAACATTAGCAACGGTTCAGTGCCTAATGGTTTTCAAAGCCTCTCTGTATCTCCTCTAAATGAGAAAAATAAATATCTGGGGAGCTCTTGCACATGTCAACAGTGAAGCAATTTGTGTAGGCAGCTCTGGAAACAGTGACAGAGCGAGGAGCTGCGCATAGCTCGGTAATAATATCATCACTGTCTAGACAACGCCACAATTAACAGCCAGACAGACCCGGGCCTTCTTTAAGGAGCCTCCAACAATAAAACAAAATATTCCTCCACGGGGAAGAAAGCCACAGCTCTGCCTCCCTGCTACCTTGCGCAGGCATGTCAGAATTGATTCCGGTTTCAAGAGGCTTTCGAAGAGGAGCTGCTTTGCTCGAGTGTTTGCAAAAGGTTGCCTTTGGTGAGGCTCTTCCGGTTAAAACATCTGGTTTAAGGTTCTCTGGTATGGTCATTCTGGGCTGCTTCTCCTCTTTTTGTTCACTTCAAAAAATGGCATTTTTAAAGCTGTACCGATATTGGGGAAAACTCAGGAGAAAAAAAAAGGTTTTCTGCACAAAGCTTCCAGTGAGATTTCAGATCCCAAGTTTTGGTTCTTCAGTAATTCACAGGCCCAAGGCTACTCTCACTTCCTGATTTTTGTCAGAAAAAAAGAGGGAGAACCATATTCCATAGGGACAAGCCCAAGATAAAGGGATTTTTGCCTTCAGACACAGGAACTTTATTCCCTGTGCTGCAGACTTTGGCCTGGAAGGCTGCAGAGGGGAATGACAGTAGATCCTTCTTCTCCAGAGGGCTGACTACAGGAGGAGGGAAAAAATTCCCCAGAATCCCAGGTATTCCATTGGAAGTCAAGGCTTATCTCTTCCTGGCTTGACTCGGCCTCACCAAGGGTCACATCCAGGGAGTGACAGTGGAACAAGATGATTTTTAAGGTCCCTTCCAACCCAACCCATTCCATGAGCTGCAGCCTTTTGTAGGACCCAGCTCTGGCTCCAGGCACCACGAGGGTTTAGGAAAGGGCACCATGGGAAACTCATTCCTTGGAATGCAGGGAGGATGTTTCCCGTTTGGAGCTGATGTTGATGGCATCAGCAGCACCTCCATGGCAGGGATGGGAAGTGATGACAGCTGAGGAATGTTTTCCCTCAGCGCTCCCAGGCCGAGGCAAACAGGGCACGGGGAGTGATCCCATCCCTGCCCTGCCATCCCACGTCAGCTGAGTTTTGTTAGGAAACACATCCTGAGGTGCCTTTTTTTCCCCTGGGGGGTTGTAGGATGATTGTGGAGTTGGCTTTTCATCCTCCCTTGCTTTGAGGAGCAGCCCTGAAGCTGTGAGTGCTCGAACCATGAATCAGCTGCTGCTGCTCCACGTTCAGCTGGTGGCTCCTTGGCTGCTTTTCCAGTGAGGAATATGAGCAACACCCCAAAGATGTGGGAAGATCATCAGAACATGGCAGGGCAGTAAAATAAAGACCTTTTTGTCCACACTTCCCACACAGACATAAAAGAGGAGCAGGGTGACGTGGTTCACACTAAACCAGGAGTTGGCTCTGCAGATTTTGGAAGTAGAAGAAACCAAATCCCACTTGTTTTAAAAAAAACCCATCAGCAAAAGCTCTTTGTTCTTAGCACTGGCAACGTCTTGAAGGAAGACAGGGCTGGAAAAATGTGTCTTTTCCTTGGACAACTGCAACATCCATGGGAATGTTCCACTCCTGAAATCAGGAGGGTCAAGAGTTGAGCTGAGCATGTCGGAGCTTTGTCCATGACCAGGACCAAACCCATGCCAGGGAACCTCCCACCCCGAGTGCTGGGGATGACAGGAATGTTTTGTGGAAATGTCTTTCCACACCCAGAGCTAAGGAAAGAAATCCTGGTCAGTATTCCAAAGGCTCAGGCTGGGCAGGGGATGGGGCTCAGCAGCACTGGCTGTGCTCCAGCCTGGAGCCAAGTTTAGATGGGCACAACTGAATATGGTGCAATAAAAATCTGCTCATTCCCACTGCCCCTGGTTTCACGGGATCATGGAATCATCAGGCTGGGAAGGGACCTTCAGGACCATCCAGTGCCACCCCAGCAGCACCAGCATCACCCCAAACCCTGTCCCCAAGGGCCACACCCAGACTCCTCCTGAACACTCCCACAGACAGTGACTCCACCACTCCCTGGGCAGCTCATCCCAAGGCCTCACCACTCTTCCAGGGAATTTTCTTTTCCAATCTCCAACCTGAGCCTCCCCTGGTGCAATCTGAGGCCATTTCCTCTCCTCTTTGCCCTTGGGACACGGCAGCAGAGCCCGACCCCCCCTGACTGCCCCTCCTGGCAGGGAGTTGTGGGGAGCAATGAGGTCTCCCCTGAGCTTTAATTTAGCCTTTAATATTTGCACCAGTTCTGACAGCCCTGGTTTTCCCTGTTCCTCATTTAAGTCAGGAATGTCAGCCTGCAAAATGCAAGGCAGGAATTGCACAGGGAGCTGCTCCTGTCCTACAAAATCTCCTTTTCCCTCTGGATTTGGATGGTGGTGGCTCCAGTTTTGCTTCCCATGCATGAGCAGGTGCCTTCCTGGATGATCTCCAACAAATCAGTTCAGGACTCACTCTGGAAATTAATTCCGTGAGAGATTTGACCATTCCTGTTCTCAGTGTTTAGGAAATTAAGGAATTCCTGGTCAAACATCAGGAAGAAGGCGCTCTGTGCTCCTGATTATCCCAAGGAACTCCATGTGAGTTCTCATGGAGCAGGGTGATCCTTTACCTCAAGAAGTACTAAAGACTTAGAACTCCAGTTTTCCTGGTATCCCTGAGATGTTCCATGGGATATGGGGTAAAACAGAGTGAATTCCAAGCCCAGCTGTCCTAATTCCAGGTTTTAGAGAGTGTGGAAGTGGAAACAAAAAGCAGTGGGATGATCTGTGTGTCTGGGGCAGCAGGTGAGACAATCCCTCTGTGCCAGAGCTGCCTTTGGATGCTGGAGCAGTCCGGGAATGCTTTCCCTGATGTCTTGGCCACTGATCTAAAATCTCTTTGAAGGGAAATGCTCGAGTCTGGAAAATTGTTGTGCTGCTTCACAGACATACTTGGGGAATCAGAACATCCCCACGGAGGACATGATTTCATCCCTACCCTCAGACTTTCCCCCCGGAACATTTGGGGAACACTTTGGACAATGCAGGAGGCCAAAAGGAGACAGAGAACTCCACCACTTCCCAAAACTGTGGCCCTATTCCAGACCAGCTACTGGCCTGAAGGAAAAAAAAAGGAGGGAAATGCTGAGTTGGAAGCCTTTTTCCCACTCCTGGGTGAGGAGCAGCCAGTTTTTGGGGAATGCTTTAATTCCTCAGCATCTGCTCCTCTGGGACATCAGGATGGGAGAAGGGAGGGGATCAGTGAAGCAACCCCCAGACCAAATTTCCAAACAATCAAAGTGCAAAGACTTCCTTGAAAAGCTCCTCATTAAGGAGTTATTTGAAACTTTGTCCATGGAAGAAAAGGCTGGAAAACTTTTCACCAATTCAAAACCCTCTCGGAACTGCCCCGTGTTCCTTTAAGAGGGGTTTCCTATCAAATCCCGGCTGCTGAATGCAGCAGATTCCAGCAAAACTCTGTTCACCAATGGGGGCAATTCATTCTATTTAGAAGGAAAAAAAAAAAAAAGGCAATCCTGGCTGTCCTGGCTGTGTAGGTGGGTGAGAAAATGTGAACAGCTGCTCTCACCGCAGGAGCAGCCTGCCAAAAATCCTTGTGCTGTGAACAACGGCGCTAAATTTGGTTCCCTGCTTTGGATTACTCAGTAGCCAGGCTCTCTCCCTGCTCTCATCCCAAACACAAACCACTCTCTATCAAAGGCAGATGATTCCAGAGGCTGTCATCGGGCACCTGGGAACGGCAGCGCTTCCCACAAAATCCAGGGGTTTTGACAAATGAGGAGGAAACAACTCATTTTTGGCAAGTGAGGAGGGAACGACTTTGGCACTGGGGACCCTCCTGGGGACAGCTGAGCCTCAGGGAAGTGGCCCTGGGGTGCAGCAAGGAGAGGCAGGGATAACACATTCCATTCCCCCTGAGCCTGGGGTCCCGGGAGAAATGTTGGGATGGCACCACATCCAGCAGAGTCCCCCCTGCTGGGAGGATGCAGAGCCCCCCTCATGCTCCTTGTGTCCCTGCGTGACGGATCAGCCACGTCCAAATGGGCTGGAGCGTGTCCAGGGCAAGGAAGGGAGCTGGGAAGGGGCTGGAGCCCCAGGAGGGGCTGAGGGAGCTGGGAAAGGGGCTCAGCCTGGAGAAGAGGAGGCTCAGGGGGGACCTCATTGCTCCCCACAACTCCCTGACAGGAGGGGCAGTCAGGGGGGATCGGGCTCTGCTGCCGTGTCCCAAGGGAAAGGAGGAGAGGAAATGGCCTCAAATTGCACCAGGGGAGGCTCAGGTTGGAGATTGGAAACAACTTTTCCCTCACAGAGTGGTGAGGCCTTGGGATGAGCTGCCCAGGGAGTGGTGGAGTCACTGTCTGTGGGAGTGTTCAGGAGGAGTCTGGGTGTGGCCCTTGGGGACAGGGTTTGGGGTGATGCTGGTGCTGCTGGGGTGGCACTGGATGGTCCTGGAGGGCTCTTCCAGCCTTGATAATTTCATGACTCTGTGGAATGCACCCCTCGGGGCTGAGCTGGAGATCTCCATGAGAAGAGTTTGTGCTGCTGGTGGAGCTGGGCACTTGCCCCTTATCCCCATGGAAAGGTGGAAGTCACTCTCCCAGTCATTATCCAGAGCATTTCCCCCTCTCTGCTGCCCAGTGAGCCCAGTTTGTAACCAGGACTTCAACTGCAGCCATCAACAAACCCTCTGCAGGAGAGAAAACCTGGAATGGGGGTGTCTGCAGAGTTCCTGGGATGCTGTGATGGAAAATCCTCCCAGAATCATGGAATCACCAAAATTGGAAGAGCCCTTCAGGATCATCCAGTCCCACCATCAGCACCCCTAAATCATGTCCCCAACTCTCACATCACCCTCAGCAACCCCGGAGTCCAAAGGCATTGCTGAGCTCCCTGTGAGCCACAACTTTTTCCCATTTTGAAGAGAAATCCTCCCCAATTCATACTCCTGTTTATGATCCTCATCCTTATCCTGTTATTTTCTTACATCCTGCAGTTTTCCAGATGAAATGCTTGGTTCTCAATTAACTGGAGATTTAACGAGGAGCCCAGGTGGTGATGGCGAGGCACAAACCCAACATCTGGAACGTGCAGGATCAGTGGCTTAGTGAAGACCCCTCAATTAAGATGAGGTCATTCCATCCTCCCTCCCCTCTCCGAGGAAATGATGGATGCTCAATCCCGAGGTGTTATTAGGATCCCATCAGCTGCCCGTTAAGTAGCAGGGAAATTGGGCTTTGATGTGTCAGGTACCTAATGAAGATGAAATTGTGGGAGCAGATCTTTCTGCAGGCTTTGCTCAGCCTTTCCTACAAAATTCCAGCAAAACCTCCGGATTTTAAACTCCTTCCAAGGAGCAGGAGCTGCTCAATCTCCATCCTCAGCCTTTTCCAGCTTGAGGAAGGATTTTCTCCCAGTCCTTTGGTCTGCACACATCCAAAGACTTTGCTCTTATTGACTCATCACCGTGTCAAGATCCTGCAGGAATGCCATGTTCCCGTTATCCATACAAAACGGATTACATGGGGGATGAAAAGGGCTCGGAAAGGTAAAGCCAGATCTAAGTTTAGTTTCCTAAAGGTCAGCACAAGGCAGCTCCTGGCTTCTGTCACGATCCCGAAGAAAAATGAGTTGTTACTCCAGTGGTTTCACTCGTTAAAACTATTTATTGTCCACAAGGCAGGAATTGTCTTGCTTGGTCTTGAAGTGATCCTTAACTCCCAGAGGAATTGAAGGAATGAAGAATTAAAAGGAAATACATCTTTTTTATTGGTAAAAAATCTGTTGGAAAAATTGCTGCTCTGCGCAGTTTCATTCCTTGAGCAGGATAAGAAACGTTCAGGAGTGAAGGAAGCCATTAAAAAACTTAAAAAAAAAAAAAAAGGGAAAATTTAAACAAAAACCTGATTTTTTTTTTTGCTCCAGCACAAAAAATCCTCCCTTGCAAATGGGCTTGCACCTTGGCGAGCCTTTTATGGGATCTTGGATGCTTGGGGATGTTTGTGTAATTGCTTCTTGTAAATGAGCTGCTCCTCTGCAACACTTTACAGGAAAGCACTTTCCTTTGCCATCTGTTATCCAGTTGTTTTAACTGGCTTGCCAGTTATTTGGAGCAGTCATTTACAAGAACCTTCTTAACCTCCAGAAAATGAAATCATTGAAGCCTCACTGGACTCCCTGTGCCCAAAAACTGAGGGGCTGAGGGTTAAAATTCCTCAGAGAGGAGCAGGGATTTGTAAATCAGCAGCGGGCAACCTAAAAATTGCCCAAAAATCTTCTGTTGGAAAGTTCTGAGCGCATTTGTTTTGTTTGGAGAAAGTAGTTTGGGGGATCTAGGGATGGTTTTTCGTCTCTGGGTCACTTTTGGGACATGTGCCATTATCAGCTGGTCAATGGAAATGGACTTTGGGACTAAATATAATTTGTCAAACACAGAAATCATGGAATTATGGAATGGTTTGGGATGGGAGGGACCTCAAAGCTCATCCAGTGCCACCCCTGCCATGGACAAGGACACTTTCCACTGTCCCAGGCTGCTCCATCCTGGCCTTGGACACTTCCAGGGATGGAGCAGCCACAGCTTCTCTGTTCCAGGGTCTCCCCCCCCTCTCAGGGAAAAATTCCTTCCCAATATCCCATCCATCCCTGCCCTCTTTCAATTTAAAACCATTCTCCCTCATCCTGCCACTCTCCACCCATCTAAAAACTCCCTCTTCCTTCTTTTTATGACCCCTTTAATCACTGGAAAGGGCTCTCAGGTCTCCTGGGATCCTTCCCTTCTCCAGGTGAACACCCCCAGCTCTCCCAGCCTGTCAGATATTCCCAGCCCTTTCCAGAAAAAAAGATCATTCAGGGAAAGTTCCGTTTCTGAGGGCTGGGAGGTGAAGGTGTCCCTCACCCACTGGGGTCACCTGCAGGCTTTTCCCATGGGAGATCTTTTGGGATCACCCCCAGACCTCAGCACTTCAACTTCTGCGCAGATAAGATCATTTGAAGAGGATAAGAAATGTTTGGCAATGAAGGAAGGGATTAAAAAACCTAAAAAATGGGGAGCTGGGAGAGAGTTCTTTTTCTCCAGCCCCTTTTCCTGCTCTCTGCCACAGCCCAAAGCTCTGCTCCTCCTCCTTTTCCCTCGTGTTGGGGACATTTGTGGTACGAAAATGCCTGGCAGGTGGCAGCTGTGGCTGTGGCACGGACAAACATCCACTGAGCTCCTCCTGAGGTGCCAAAAACGGGAATCTGGGCATCTGGAAAACAACAGCCGCCCTGGGAAGCTCCAGGATTTTTCCAGTTGTGGCTGCTGGAGGAGCCTGACCCCGCTCCGAGGTGCCGGAGCTGCCACACCACGGCTTTCCCGGGAAGCTGTGCTCGGCACAGAGCGCCTGGCATGGTGTCAGGAGAGGGCTGGGCTGAGATCCTGCTGCCTTCCCACTGGGAAATGGGGGAGCTGCAGTTGGGAATGCTGTGACTGCTGTGGCAGGATCAGGGTTTGGCTTCCTGCTGTCCCAAACCCCCTCTCCCAGCCACCCTTGGCACCCTGAGGTGCAAAAATCCTCCTGTGCCCCCCCCCCCCCCCCCCCCCCCCCCCCCCCCCCCCTCCCCCTCC